>APFE030145915.1:0-26363 GCA_000404065.3 Pinus taeda | reverse complement strand
AACTATAATATTAATATATCAAGACCTAAATTTAATATAATAAGCCCTAGGATTGTAAACCCTAAGATTTATCTTAAACCCTAATATTAATATTAAATCCTAAGACTAATATTATAAACCCTAGGATTAATATTACAAGCCCTAGAATTAATCTAATAAACTCTAGGTTTAAAATTACAAACCATAGGATTAATATTACAAACCATAGTATGAATATTAAACCTTAGTATTAAACCCAATATTATAAAATCTAAGATTACTATCGAGAAACCCAAGTTTATTATTCTAAAACCTAAGATTCTAAACCTTAACACGAATATATTTAACTCTAAGTTTTATATGTTAAACCCTAGTATTATAAACCTTAAATTTAATATTATAAATCCTAATATTATAAGCCATAAGTTGAATGTACTAAATCATAAGACTAATATTATAAACCTTAACATTATAAACCATAAGATTATAAACCCTAAGATTCATATATTAAGCATTAATTTTAATATATATAACCCTACGGTTATAAAGATTAAGGATAATATATTAAACCATAATTTTAATATTAAACTTAAGATTAATGTTATAAACCGTGAGATTAATATTAAACCCCAGAGTTTATAATCCCAAGGTTTGTAACCTTAAGAATACAAACCTTAAAATTAATAAACATTCTAAGAAGGGCTAATCAATGACACCAATAATATGAACTTATCAAGTATTCTAAAAAATATGATAATGTTCATAGTTCATGCATTTATTTGTTGGAAGACATAAATGTTGTTAGTCCCCTAATTTGCATCCTTTTTGAACATTTCTCCCTTCCCAAATCATAACAATTTACCCCTATTTTACTTATGTTATGCACCCTCATCTTGCACTAGTGCAAGAACGATGACACATTTTGCATTAACTTCATATTTTACATTTTTAATTTAACTTAACATTTATTAACTATTTGTTACGTGATTTCCTGCTTAGAATTACTTTTGTAACTTATTGTTACCTCCTATGTTATTTAATAATTAAATGTTTACCTTGACCGCTGATTTTACTGTAGATTAGATCTCGCACCAGTACCAATGCCACGAACCTTGGTAGCAAATCCAGATCTCTTAGAGTGTCACTTAATTTTACACAGCCTTAGCCACGAACAACAGAACAGATCTGAAGGTAGCCGAGTCCCAGTTATGACAGCTGAGATCGGACTTAGGAGGAATGAACAATTGGAGATAGCCATAGCCTGTTCTATTAAAATGTATAATTGTGGAGGCCGAGAGCTTATTTTGCAATCAGTTATGTAATCTAGTGTAACAAAAGCTCATTTTGTAGTTAGTTATGTAATTTGTTGTAATGAAAGCTTATTCTGCAATCGACTATGTAATGAGTTAAACGATCCTTTTGGCCTTCGGCTAAGGATCTATATAAGGAGAAATGTAAATAGGACAAAATGTTGAATGGTTGATAGAATTGTATAGAACATAGAATAGAACCAGTATAGCGGTAACATGCCTGTCTTTTGTTATCGCCCAAACCTAGGCTGGATATGTAATCACACAGGTATTTTCTTTGATGATGTAACAAGAAGAGCTCTGCCTTATGCTTCATGAATTTTATTTTTATGTTTAACAGTTGATGAATTGATTCAATACTGAGTAGCATTTCCATTTGAAAGGGAAACACTGGTTGGCTAGGGCCCAGCCAACCCAGCACATTCTCCCTCTTTTCTGATCTTGTGATTTATGATTTTGAACTGCCAAGTGTGATTTACTTTACAGCATTTGAATTTCTGTCTAAGTGAAAGTAGATCTGTAGCGTGAAGTAGTTAAATTTCCTTTTCTGCATCTGATTTTGAATTGCTTTTCTCCTCCTAGTTCGAGTAGGAGAAATTACTTGCACCAATGCACGTTGGTTTGTTATTCACTTTATGCACAATTGGTTTCTTTTTCCACGCCTAGTTCGAGGAGGAGAAATTACCTGCACTAGTGGACATTGGTGTGCTATTCACTTTCTACACATTTGGTTTGGTTTCCCCCCTGTCCGAGCAAAAGAATTGTTCCTGTACCAGTGCTAGATAGTGGGATGCAATAAGCCTCTTTAGTTTAGTTCTAAGATCTTTCTTGTTGTCATTAACATTTAACAACAGGATAAATTGAAAAGATTTTTTCTTTATTTTTGCAGGCATTCATCTTTTTGATATGCAATCTGGTTTCATAACACTTGCAGTAATTAAGCATTGATTTCAAAAATTAAAAGTTAAAGTGTAAGAAGCTCTGATCAGGAACAAGAACCAGTTTCTTGGTACTAGATCTGAGTGCTTTGGACTCAAGAAAGTTCAAGCCCTTGCACGAAAAAAAAAAAAACTTTTAGTACAGACATTACTTTACAACTTCTGCATAAATCATTGTTCCTGCACTAGTGCAAGTAGACTGCACTAGTGCAAGATCGATTCCTACGAGAAGGACGTCTTTGCATAAGTAGGTTTGAAGGGGCCCATTTGTTGAAGTCTGCCAAGGTGTCTTTGCTAAAGCAAACACATTCTCAATAGTTAATCAATGGTCAGCTAGAGTGATTTCCTCCTTTTATTTCTGAATCTCTTTTGCAAGTACATTTCCTCTTGTTCTAGCCTTGGATTATTTTTATGGTTCGAGTTTCCTTTTTTTCCTCTATGATTTGATTATGCAATTTTCCCTTTAAAGAAAGTGGGAGTCAATATTAGAAATATTAATACCATCTTTGGCATTTCATGTGCTTCGTCTCTAAGTTTATGAATCCACTGGGTTGACAATTTAAGTGTTGAGGAGTTTGCTTAAGTGTCATTCCTCCACCCAACATTTTGGCGTCGTTGTCGGGGAGGCAATTTGATTTGCTAAGAATTCTTTTATTGTACAATAGAGGTAATTTTTTCTTTCAACGTTGTTTGGGAAAGATTTTTCTTTTGAAGGAATTTCACTGGTGTTAATTGATTTCTGAGAGCATTTTTATTAGGACTTACTTGTTGTTTTTCTTTCTTTGAAATGAACACCTAGGAAAGGTAAGGGTTCAAAGCCCACTAAGGGCCAAAATAATTTTGAAAACAATTCTCATATTGGGTCTCCTTCTGTGATAAAGAAGCTCAATCAAACCCATCACATAGGAACAATGCACCTGGATTCTAGTGACAACAACTCAGGTGTGGTTCAGCCTATGGAGAGTAAGAAAAAGACAATGGCAAATCATGAAAATTATGTGCAAGGGTCTGGTGAGAACCAGGATCAAGTAAGCGAAGAACAATCCACTTTTGTGTTTCCAATTGTGAATCCTGATACTATGGTGCAAATGAAGAATATTCCACCATCAACTCTCCCCCGTTTCCATTGTAAAGTTCATGAAGACCCTCACTCTTTTCTATTCGAGTTTGATATTTTGTGTAGAAGTTATGATTATTCAACTGATGCTTAGAAGTTAAGATTATTTCCTGCTACCCTCAAGGACTCAGCCTTGCGCTAGTTCATGGGGCTAAGAGGAAACTCTATAACCTCTTGCGAATAGATGAAGGGAGTGCTTTTGTCTAAATATCAGGAATATTGCAAAACTCAGGACATGCAGGATGAAATTTTTACGATCATACAGGATGATGATGAAACTCTTCAAGATTACTTAGAGAGATTTTTGTATATTCTAGAAAGGTCGAAACTTAAGCGTGATTCCAGCTCTATTAGAACCTTGTTCTTAAGAGGACTTACTGATAATACTAGAAATAATCTAAATCTGCTAGGACAATATGACATCTCTCAGCAAAATTTTGATCAAATTTGTGAATTGTGTAGGAAATTTTGAAGAAAACAATATAGATCTAGAAGAGGAACTCGAAATAGAAATAGAGAAACTGAATCTACTGATGCTATGATTATTGGACTAGAAATAAAATGGAAAACATGAAAATTGATATAATGAATGTTGTTTCTAAACAGTTGGGCTCTTTAAAATTTCAGCAAAAAAAAATAAAGGAACAAGAATCACTATGTATTTTCTGTCCTAAATGTAGAGATAAGCATCCACTTAAAGAGTGTACTCTTAATTTAAAAGAAACTAATAAGTTTTCTATTTGTGCACAAGATCATATCACCAAAAAATGTCCCTCCATACCAGGACTTAAAGTTGTATTCACAAGGGGACAATCTGAAGCTAAATACTTGAATGTTATGGGAGCAAGAAGAGATTGGCCTCAGGTAGGTGCAGGTATGGCTCTTGAATTTTCTCCACTCTATTTTGGTTATAATTCACATGCATATTATTATCCTAACACTAATCAGCAGTGGCAGTATGGAAATCAATATCAGCATGGACAACCTTCTCAACCATGGCAATAAGGTTGGAGAGGGCCAACTCATTCCCAATATTCCTACCAACCACCTATGCAGTCATATCCTCATACACAAAATTCAATGCCACAATTTTCGAGTCATTCTAATCCACCATTTCCTTTACCTCCACCCTTTCGACCTCCTCAATTTCCTGCTCAACCTATGCCTAATCCTAACAATAACAAATCAGTGCAAATGATTTATGTAACAAACCCAGCTTTATCATTTGAGTACCAGTCTATTCCAGTTGGGATTCATGATATCCAGTTAAGATCGGGAAGGACTGTAACATCAAATAATCAGAGCCAACACACAGTTATTGTCAAAGAGAAACGAGAAGAGGAAACTCCTAACCATTCTTCAAAAGCAGTCACCAAACAGCCCTTACCCTCTGGATCCTTGCCACCTTCTTCCAACTAGCCTCCCTTCCCACAGAGGCTAGTTATGGAAAAAAGTGAGACTATTTCTGAGACTAGCTTGGCATCAGAGCTTCAAAATCTTTTCATTAAGATACCTTTTCTTCAATCCATTAAAGAGATCCCTATTTTCACTAAGATTATTAAGGAACTCTATCTCAAGAAACCTGGGAGGAAGAAATTGGAACCCCAAACCATTCAATTTGTTGGTAGGGTAGCAGAGTTAATGACAGGATGTATCTATGGAAAAATATATTGACTCTAGAAACCCTGTTGTCTCAGTTTAGATTGGTAATGTCCTTGTCTCTAATGTTCTTATGGACCTGGGGGTAGCCATTAATGTCAAGACTAAGCAAACCATGGATCAACTTTGGTTAAACCTTCGCCCTACTCTCGTTGTGCTTGAATTAGCAGATAGATCTAAAATTAAGGCAGAAGGAGTATTGGATGATGTGATAATTGCATTAGATTCTTGGGAATATCCTGTTGATTTCATTATGCTTCAGGCAAAGAACCCAGTAGGAGGACATCCTTTGATCTTGGGTCGACCATGGCTTGCTATTGCTGATGCATATATTGGATGTCGTTCTGGTGATATGTATATTTCACATGGAGACTCTAGGAAGAAAGTTACCCTATATCCCCCTGCCAGATCCATTGAGGACCTTCGAGATACCTTGTGGTTGAATCAAAGTAGTGATGAAAAGACTCATCCCATCTCCCTTATCCATGATTATACTAGGTCTTCACAAGAAGATGAGATTCAAGACTTCCTAAATAATCTAGACACTGTGCCTAATTTTGAGCCCTTGAGCCAAATTTTTAGCCTAGATTTTCAAGAAGATCATGATCCCCATTCTTCTGTACCACTACATTTGACCACTCCCTTGAGTACTCCCAAGCCTGATACTACTCTTGTTGAGATTAGCCCTAGTAAATCCTTGTATATTAGTTCAGATTTGGACTCATCTTAGCAAGAGAAGCTTGTGAATTTGTTGCAAAACCATCTTAGTGCCTTTGCATGGGGTTAAGGATATGAAGGGTATCCCTCCTAAAACTTGCACACATCATATCTATATTCATGAAGGAGCCTGACCTGTCCAACAACCCCAAAGGCAAATGAATCTAGCTCTAAGAGGTATTGTGAAAGAAGAAGTACGAAAACTCTTGGATGATTTTTTATCTATCCTATTTTTGACATTTAGTGGGCCTCTTCATTAGTGCTAGTACCTAAGAAATATGGAAGATGGTGTATTTGTATTGATTATCGAGAATTAAAGAAAGCTACTCTCAAATATTATTTCCCTCTCCCATTCATTAACTAGTTGCTTGATACCCTTGAAGGAAATAAATACTTTTCTTTTTTGGATGGCTTCAGTGATTATAACCAAATACAGATTGCGCCCAGAGATCAAGATAAAACTACTTTTACATGTTCATGGGGTACATGTTCTTATAGAGTGATTCCCTTTGGCTTATGTAATGCCCCAGCTACCTTTCAAAGGGCAGTCTTGGCTATTTTTGCTGATCAAGAATTTGTGGAAATTTATATGTATGACTTTTCTATGTTTGGTGATTATTTTCAAGAAGCTCTTGAAAACTTGGAAAAAGTACTTCTTCGGTGTGAGGAATCCCATCTCGCTTTGAGTGACAAAAAATTCATATTAATCTGTAAAACAAGGGTGGTACTTGGCCATTTGATTTCTAGTAAAGGTATCCAAGTTGATCCAGCAAAGATTCAAATCATTCTACATCTTCCTACACCCAAAACTCAAAGGGAAGTAAGAGGTTTTTTAGGACATGCTCGTTACTATAGAAAATTCATTGAAAATTTTTCTAAGATCGTTGCTCCTCTTTTTAGACTTCTAGCTAAGGATAGTGAATTTTCTTGGACAACAGCTTGCAAACAGTCTTTTGAAACATTGAAGGAAAAGTTAGTACAGGCACCAGTTCTGACAGGTCCTAACTAGTCTTTGCTTTTTCATATTTCCTCTGATGCTTCAGATATGGCTATTGGTGCATCTCTAGGAAAAGAGGAAAATAATAAATCATATGATATTTATTATATTCGTAAAAATTTGTCTTCTGCTGAGTTAAACTATACAGTTATAGAGAAAGAGTTTTTAGCTGTGATTTTTGCAATTAATAATTTTAGACACTATATTACTGGATATGAAGTATTTGTACATACTGATCATTATAAAATTAAATATTTGGTGAACAAACCTTTAAATAGTGGTAGAGTGAGTAGGTGGTTACTATTGTTGCAGGAGTTTAATCTTACTATTGTTGATAGACTAGGAAAATCTAATGTTGTAGCGGATTTTCTTTCTACATTAGATAATCCTGGTGAAACAAATCCCATTAATGATGATTTCCAGATGAACATCTTTTTTCTATGTCAACAAATTCTTTGTGGTTTCCTAACATTACTAATTACTTGGTTACTAGGAAAACACTACCCCACTTGTCCATTCGTGAAAAGTGGAATATTGTTCAGAAAATTGCTTCATACTCCTGGATTCAAGGAGATCTCTTTTACACAGGCCTAGATCTGATTATTCCTAGATGTGTAAGAGAGGAGGAAGTGTTTGACATTTTGAAATCTGCTCATGATGAACCTTATGGAGGCCACTTTGCTAATAAGAGGACTACATATAAAGTATTGCGCACTGGTTACTTTTGGCCTTCCTTGTTTAAGGACGCCAAACAGTATGTCAAGCACTGTGATAGCTATCATTGAATGGGCCAGCCTAATCATACCAATGAAATTCCTTTATGCACTCAAGTTATGATTGAGCCATTTGAAAAATAGGCTATTGATTTTATAGGGCAAATAAATCCAACATCATTAAGTAAAACGCATATTTTGGTTTGTACAGATTTTGTTACAAAATTAGTACAAGCTAAAGCTGTTTCTTTTGCGATAAAAAAAGTTGTTGTTGATTTTCTTTTTACTGAAATCTTTACTACAATTGGTGTGCCTCGAGAAATTGTTTCTGACAATGGTCCGCTGTTTATTTCTAATCTGGTACAGGGTGTAATGGAGCAATACAAGATTTGGCACAGGAAATCCATGTCATATCACCCACAAGCAAATGGCCAGGTGGAATCTACAAACAAAATGATCGAGTCCATTCTTTCAAAGACAGTCAATATGCATCGAACAATTAGGCTGAAAGATTTCCAGAAGCTTTGTGGGCATACAGAACCACTTGGGGAAATAGCACGAGACATACACCATATGAGCTGGTATATGGCAAAAAGGTTCTTTTACCAATTGAATTCCATATCAAAACTTTCAGGACTGTAGTCCAGCTAGGACTAGATCTCTCTGAGGCATAGCAACAACGTCTTCTCCAATTAAATGAGCTAGACAAATTTCTAAGGGATGATGTTCAGCAGAACATATTAATTCAACAACAACGTAAGAGATGGCATGACAAGTTTATTCAAAAAAAGCAGTTCCAACCAGGTGATTAGGTGCTCCTTTATGATTCTAGATTTAAAATTTTTAAAGGGAAATTCCATACATGGTGGATGGGACCTTATGAAGTGATCCGAGTATTCGAGAATGGAGCAGTTGAAGTTAAAACTATCGATGGACAAGATTCAGTATTCTTAGTAAAAGGACACAAGTTAAAGAAGTACTTTCAGCCACTTACCAAGAAAGATTTTTCACAACAAGTGCAACAACAATTTGGGATAGTAGTGGAGAATGGTAATACCAACTTTTTGCAGACATGAATTTTTCTTCTTCTCAAAAATAAAAAAATAGAAAAATAAGAAGATTATATAAAAATAAATAAATAAAATAAAATAAAATCTTTTCCTGTAATTATGAAAATCAGTTTGTTGATATGATTGCAGAAGGATCAACCTAAAAACTAGCTTGATGGCAGGAAGATCAAAAATTCCTAATAAAAAGAAAACTTTTCTTGATCTTTAGATGTGCTAAGCAGCCACCAAGAAAAAGCAGGTTTAGCAGAACCAACCTTTATACAGTTGGGGTAATTAGCATGGATATTTTTTATTCAAGTAATGCTTAATTTTCACTGCAGTTATTTTTTCTTGCACCAGGGAAGGCAGATTTTCCAAAACAAATTCTGCCTTTATTCATATTCCACTTTCTTAAGACGCCCTCATTTTCTTCTTTGATCCCAAAATATTGACCTTCCCACATTATTCTAAATTTACCATGTCCGCTTCAAAGAAATCCCACTTTAACCCTGAATTTCTTTTCCCTATCGCACTTCTATTTATTCCCTCTTTGGTACTTTCCTGGAATCCCCGTAACTGAATTCCTTCCCATTCTAAAAATTCCCCTTTCCCACTCCTTTATTCCCTCATGAGTTTATTGGAGGATCCTGCATACGAAGAGCAAAAGGACGTGCTCTGAAACATCAGAAAGGGCGAAGCAAACATCAAAATAAAGTTGAGGAAATCATGTGAAATCCAGCCTATATTTTAATTCTTTCTCTTAATATTATGCTTGCACTAGTGCAAGCATGTTGTCCTATGCCATAAGATGAGCAGAAAAGGACCAGCAGAACGATATGATTTAAGCGGTACAAAGATTAGTACAAGCATGCACTTCGTCGGCAGCATAGTAAAAGCTATATGGAAAGTTATATGAGGTATTTTCATGTCATCGACAAGTATTTATGCTACTATACTACCTAGGAGGAAATTAGTTAAAAATACAAATTTTTGAAGTAGAAATCATGATTTTTTTTTTAACGAATGCTAAGTCCTTTTTTTGTAATTATGAAGAAATGTAAGAATTGTGTTAATCGTTGCTTGAATATAATCTACCCCGCTCCGCCATGATTTGAAACATCTTTCACTCATAATTTCCCTTGCTCCTCCATTTATCCTAAATGTCCCTTCACCATGATTATTATTTTACTTAACCGTTAAACTGCCCCCGCGGGTACCAATTAGGCCTAACCAGAAATGATGAGTATCTACAGAAAATGAATCGAAGATATGATGGATGAATGGTTAGATATTTATTTATGAGGGTTGATTCCTCAGTATTGCATGCATAGTCTCAGAGACCAATTGTTCACAGTTGCTAGTAGCAATGCTGCCTGTCCAGAACGAACCCCTATCTCTCAGAAAAATTGAGCAAATTGCTGAATATCGCAATAGTATTACACTATTGTGAGAGTTGGGGTTTCTACATTTCCCGCGGAAGTTCAATGGGTATGATAGAGAGGTCACCCTACAGTTTGCAAGAAGCTTTAAAAATGGCCAAGTGAGAATTGGGTCGCTAAAATTTAAAGTCACGAGGAAATTTATAGCAGCAGCAACAGGTTTGGAGAATATGGGAGAAAAGTGGTTCAAGAACCAGAAGCTGGAAAGCAAACATTGGCAGCATTTTGTCGAGGATAAAATGATAGAGGTGAAATAGAAATGTAGAGTCCTGCATAAAGCCCTGCTGGGTAAATGGTAGGACCTGTTTATTTTCCAAAAATTCGTGACCTACAAAGGGAGATACATCCACACCCTGGTGTATCATTTCAGAATGCTGCAACACTTTGAAGTAGGACGACACATTCATTGAAGGATGAACTTCCCTCACTTCTTGCTCAAAAGCCTGGAGAAAATGGCCAGAAGCGTACACGATGGAAGGGAGTACTAGGTAGACACACAGTTATACCATCACAGCCTAATCAAGATCTTGGTCCTAAAACAGCTGGAGAGCGAAGGTATGTCATGGGAAGAGATGTTGAAACAACTGCATGAAGAGTCAGCTAAGTAAAAGAAGGCAGAGGCCCCTACTAGTACAAGCAAGGGCTCGAACAGAAGTGAAAAGAGAAGTCCTTCTCGCACTAGTGCAAAAATAAAGTGGTCAAAAAAATCGACAAAAGAGAAGACCACGTCTTCCACTAAGGAAACAGATGGTGCACCCACTGAAGAAACCCCTTCTACACAGGCACAGGCCTCTGAACACAACAATCTATCGGTCCTTACAGACACGACAAATATTTCACAAGTCGGGGACGATACTCCGCTGGCAGATTTTATCAAAACACCCCATAAGAAGAGTAAAATTTCTGCTGTAGGTAAAGAACCACAACCCCCAGAGGGTATGGAACCCCATCATACACCAGTATAAGAGGAAGCACCAACCCGAGAGGAAGAATAGGAGATAGAAGGAGGAGTTGAAGAAAAAGAAGACACACGAGAAGAAGAGATAGGAGGGGAGGAACCAAACAACGAAGAACCCAAAAAAGAAGAGATAGAAGCCACATAAGAAGAAGAACCAAAAGAAGAAGAAGAGGTGGAAGAACCTGAAAAAGGAAAAGCAAAACCAGAAGAAGAGCAAAAGGAAGGAGACCTAGAAGAAGAGGGACCATAGGAAGAAGAATTCCTTGATATGACCATGGCAAATATGGAAGTCCCTGACAAAGTGACATCCCCTGCTGAGACAGAGGGAGGAAAAGAATTGGTGATTCCCGCTGCTCGGATAGCTGAGTTAGAGCTCCAAGTGAAAAACTTGGAGAAACTTATGACCAAAGCATAGGAGGAGAAAGAACAAATCAGAGAAGAGTTAATGGCAAAACTCAAATAAAAGAAAAGCAAGGTCAGAGTTTGGAAATATCAAGTTGGATGTTGTTTCAGGCAGTTGAAAAAGGTAGCAAAGAAGTTAAGGCACATTAAGAGGAAGAAGGCCAAAAAATTATAGTCTCACGACAACGTGCCAGAACAGGATTGAGTTGAAGTGCTCAAAATTTTGAAGTTTTTTGCAGAGATAAAGAGTTGTGTGAGGACACACAATAGTTTAGGGATGAGAGGATGTTAGTCCCCTTATTTGCATCCTTTTTTACCATTTTTCCCTTCCCAAATCATAACCATTTACCCCTATTTTACTTATCTTATGCGCCCTCATCTTGCACTAGTGTGAGAACAATGACACATTTTGCATTAACTTCATATTTTACACTTTTAATTTAATTTAGCATTTATTATCTATTTATTACGTGATTTCCTGCTTACAATTACTTTTGTAACTTATCGTTATCTCCTATGTTATTTAATAGTTAAATTCTCATCTTGACCGCTAATTTTAGTGCAGATGAGATCTCCCACCAGTACCAGCGCCACGAATCTTGGCAGCAAATCCAGATCTCTTAGATTGTCGCCTTATTTTGCACCACCTTAGCCACGAACAACAGAACATATCTAAAGGCAACCGAGTCCCAATTATGACAGCAAGTCACACTGGAGTAGCTAAGATTGGACATAGGAGGAACGAACAGTTGGAGATAGCCACGGCTTGTTCTATTAAAATGTCTAATTGTGGAGGCTAAGAGCTTATTTTGCAATTGGTTATGTAATCTAGTGTAATGAAATCTTATTCTACAAATGGCTATGTAATGAGTTAAATGATCCTTTCGGCCTTCGGCCAAGGATCTATATAAGGAGAAATGTAATTAGGACAAAATGCTAAATGGTTGATAGAATTGTATAGAACAAGAATAGAACCAAGAAGGCAGTAACAGGCTTGTCTTTTTTTATCGCCCAAATCTGGGTTAGATATGTAATCATGCATGTTTTTGCTTTGATGATGTAATAAGAAGAGCTCTCCCTTACACTTCATGAATTTTATTTTTATGTTTAACAGTTGATGAATTGATTCAATACTGAGTAGAATTTCCATTTGAAAGGGAAACGCACTGGTTGGCTAGGGCCCAACCAACTGAGCATGTTCTCCCTCTTTTTTGATCTTGTGATTTATGTTTTTGAACTGCTAAGTGTGATTTACTTTCCAGCATTTGAATTTCTATCTGAGTGAAAGTAGATCTGCGGCAAGAAGTAGTTAAATTTCTTTTTCTGCATCCGATTTTGAATTGGTTTTCTCCACCTCGTTCGAGCAGGAGAAATTACCTGCACGAGTGCACGTTTGTGTGTTATTCACTTTCTGCACGATTGGTTTGGTTTTCCCCACCTGGTTCGAGCAGGAGAAATTACCTGCACCAGTGCACATTAGTGTGCTATTCACTTTCTGCATGTTTCGTTTGGTTTCCCCCTGGTCCGAGCGGGAGAACTGTTCCTGCACCAGTGCTAGATAGTGTGATATAGTAAGCTTCTTTAGTTTACTTCTAACATCTTTCTTGCTTTCATTAACATTTCACAACAGGATAAATTGAAAATAATGTTTCTTTACTTTTGTAGACATTCATCTTTTTGATATGCAATCTGGTTTCATAATACTTGCAGTAATTAAGCATTGATTTCAAAAATTAAAAGTTAAAGTGTAAGAAGCTCTGATCGGATACAAGAACTAGTTTCTTGGTACTAGATTTAAGTGCTTTGTACTTGGGAAATTTCAAGCCCTTGCACAAAGAAAAGAACCTTTAGTACAGAAATTACTTTACACCTTGTGCATAAATTGTTGTTCCTGCACTAGTGCAAGCAGACTGCACTAGTGCAAGGAGACTGCACTAGTGCAAGATCGATTCCTACGAGAAGGACATTTTTACATAAGCAGGTTTGAAGGGGCCCATCTGTTGAAGACTTTCAAGGTGTCTTTTCTAAAGAAAACACATTCTCAGCAGTTAATCAATGGTCAGCTAGAGTGATTGCCTCCTTTTGTTTATGAATCTCTTTTGCAAGTACATTTCTTCTTGTTCCAGCCTTGGATTATTTTGATGGTTTGAATTGCCTTTTTTTCCTCTATAATTTGATTCTACAATTTTCCCTTTAAAGAAAGTAGGATTCGATATTAGAAATATTCATACCATCTCTGGCATAGCCTGTACTTCGTCTCTAAGTTTATGAATCCCCCGGGTTGACAATTGAAGTGTTGATAAGTTTACTTATGTGTAATTCCTGCACCCAACAAACACCAAGATGGTGTAACCATTCGTCCACTGATCATCTACCACAACACCTCGTTTTTTTTTGTTGAAATAGAATTTAATATCTATGGTTAAAAAAACTACATGATGGCTTAGAAATTGCTTCCTATGCAAAGTCGACAAACTTGTTTTTTCAATATGAACTCTACAATCATTAGAGAAATTTTGAGGTCTAAAATGGGCCTCAAAGCGAAAATGTACAACCAAAAACAAATTTATAAGAATCAATAGGATTCAAAATGATGATGTCCACCATTGAGGAAGATTGAATATTTTTGAAGTAAAAAAGTAAAAAATAAAAAAACAAAAAGTACTTTTTCAACTCTTACTTTTAACTTATCTCCCTACGGTTTTACTAAAAAATTAGACAAATTTTGAGGTCTAAAATTGGACCTCAAAGCAAAAATGTATAACCAAAAGCAACTTTATAAGAATCAATAGGATTCAAAATGACGATGTCCACCATGGAGGATGATTCAATACTTATGGAGTAAAAAAAGTAAAAAACTTTAAAAAAAAAATAAAAAAAATAAAAAATACCTTTTCACCTCTTATTCTCAACTTATATCCCTATGGTTTTACTCAAAATTCTTGAGCTAGGCCGTTTGTTAGATGTCGAATTTTATTCCTCATGAAATGAGTAATCATGTCTTATACTTTTGATTGGCAATGCTACACGAAAAATGAGAAATACATGAAAAAGTTGATTGTAATCATGCTTTTCATGTATTTCTCATTTTCCGTGTAGCATGGTCTATCGAAAATATGTGACTTGAGTACTCTATAAATATTGAATTAAATTATGCATTCCATAAGTGTTCAATTAAATTATGCATTCAATAAGTGTTCGATATTGAAATTTGAATAAAACAATAGAAATTGAAATTGAAAATTATGGTAATTGAAAATTATGGTAATTGAAAAATTAGTTATATATCAATCGAATGACACTAAACCACATCAAGTGATATATTATAACACAACTCGCAGAAAACAATAATAATTTATTATATAATGACCCTTCACAAATACAACATTTGAACATTCAATATTGCTGCTTCAGGGATTGGTCTAGTTTTATATATAATTTAGGAATAGATAATTTATTTCAACCATACTACTGCAAAATATTAAAAAATAAGGATGTTATGCTCGTGTCATGGAAATTGATAACGCTTTCCTACATCTTTTGGGGTAGATGTGTGTGGGTGAAGATAGATCGTACACCTTTTAGGAAAGACACATAGATCGTACACCTTTTAGGAAAGACATTTTACGGAGAAGACAAATTATTATATCATTAAATGTTACCGATAAATCCAATCGATCTACAATTTAACACAGTCACTTTGCAACACAATTTAATATGATCCCTCTCATGAAATGGAGTCAACAAAATTATTTACCAAAGCTTCCGATTATATATTCATGTTTTTCTGTGTGACAATAACATAAGTCTTCCGTCCATGCATCCTATACATAAATTCAAACTCCAATTAGATATCATGTGAAGTACATGAATGTATATCTTATGTATATAATTAAGTGGCAAAAGTTGTCAAAGAACCCTTTGAGACAAAACCCCAAAATACAAGAACTGAAATTTGACATTTTTAAACCACAAAACCTTTCTAAATAACAGTGGACTTCAAAAAATCCAAAACTTAAAGAAGTTTAAACTACAATGATGGTTTACACACCAAAAAAATTGGATAAATAAAAATTTGATTGTACACAACGAAAATTTTGATAGTTAAGAGGTTGGATTATGTAAAAGAGATCGTTACTTCAAAAGCGTACACACTCATAAATTTAGATTAACTTAACTGTGATATGGAAAAGAACTTAATTAACTTACTTCCTTATTCTACATAGAAGCTCATGTGAGGGAGACCAGACACTAAATGGAACCTCCAGTGCAATGTATTTAGCAATTTTACTGTGTTTTAATATAATATCAAGCAAATTGGAGACGATGCAGCTAAAAAAAGTCCATTGAATAGTCAAAGTTTACCTATTCCGTGAAATTTATGCCTACCTTTAATTTAAAAACTTGAAAAGACATCGAGAGATATCACATTTGTGGTTCCATTCAATATTTTTGTGTGACATGAATTTCTATTGACATTAGAAAAACACAAAAAATGCTACAGATGCATGTTTCAGACCAATGTATTATTTCAAACTGTCACATGATAATCATGAGATTCATATTTCAATAACAACCCATTAAATTCACCAGATTACTTTTCATTACCGTTGAGGATTTAGGAGAAATCTAGGTTTACATCTTCCTTGAGTTTAATTGAAGAAATCAAATACTTTTTATATTTTCATCGTGTTTACGATGAATCCAAATGTAATATTTTTCATTTTTTTATGGAAAAACCAAATACAATGATAGACCTATATAAATTTCAACTACACTTCTTCTCTAAATTTAAGTATGATTGGAGAAAAACCAAATAATCTTACGTCTTCATTAAATTTAAGACACATCTACGTTAATATTATCTCAACCTTGAGAAGATAAAAAATATTACTTTCTTGAGAAGGTGGAGATGGCTTTATTATTGTTATGTTTCTTCCTTGGGAGAATAAATTGCATGATCGATAATATTGATCACCCACTTTAGCTTGTTTTTAAAATTCGAATTGTATATCTAATTATACTAAACAGTTGAACAATATAGTACAGAAAGTTGAACAGTATAGTACAGAAAGTTATTGATCTATTATAGCAACCCACATTGATAACTTGAAAATCACATTAGATGCAAAATACATTTGTTCTTTCAACATCGTAGTTTGTTTGGTTAACCAATGCAGCAGACCTCAAACTAGAAACTGGTGCTTATACCAACAAATCTTGAAGGAACATTTTTAAAGTGGTTCATCAACAATTCTTATATACCTAATTAGCTAGTTTTTTACTCTTAGTCAGTTATGTTGCCGCTCTCTAGATTTCAACATTGGTGGTCTGCACATTCCTATAATTAAAGCATTCATATGGCATTGGGTTTTCTGACCCTCAAAACATGGCATATATATTAGTGATGTAGAATTTCCTCATTCTCAAGAGAAGAATGCTATAAATCAAGTCTCTAGAAATGGTGACTAGAGTCAAAATGATAAATGAAGATCTAAAGCATTCTTGCCGAGTATTATTATTAGTAATCTCGTTGTAATTCTCAACAGTAGCACACTTCCTAAAAGCTATAAATAAGAGCTCTAACAAATTGTGAATAGTAATTTGGAGACGCTACAGTTTTAGTTTCCCCGTATAGGGTCAACTCGTGGGCTCCCAGCGAGGCTCCAAGCCTATCAAGGATCTACACAAATTTTAAGTTAACATAATAAGGGACAACTTAAATAAATGAACTTGATAAAAAAAATAAAAGAAGTTGAGGTTAGCGCTAATTACAATAACAAAGTTATCAAAATGTATGCATGCATATGCCATCCAGATGTCTCAAAGGCCAGAGACAGGGAAATGTCATGTACTTGACACTTTTACTCTTGATCACACACTTCTCAGTCAATAAATAGACCAAATCAGTGTGTGGTCATTGTTAATTTTAACTAAATTTGATATAATCATAAGGAGATACCAAAAACACATTTGATCCTTAATCTTGACCTACACGAGATGACAAAGGTATAAATTAATTACCATGGGTCCTAAGGGATATGCATATATGTACTATCAAATACCACAAAGAGAAGGTTGTCGATTAATGAATGTTTCTCGTGCGTGTGCACGAACGTGAAAGCGAGCAACACCATCGAGGATGTCACGCCACTATCTTGGCAGTGGTCCTTCAACCGCTTATAGGCAGGTGCGGCACCACCTCCCCATTTCTTTTCAACAATACTTTCAGTTGTGGACTACGCCTAACATTCCATACTTAGTTTATTTTTCACTTTATAAGCATTTAATATTCATAACTCTTGCAAGGTAAAAACCCGCACATACCCACAGTATGCAAGAATCTACATAAACTCAACTATCCTAGCTATTTAACTCTGCAATAGAGTTAAATCTTAAACCTCTATGGTTTAGGCCCTCTTATACACAGTTCTTTAGTATCGGAACCAATATCCCTATCTAAAACCTCCTATCAAAACTAAAACCCCGTAGAAACCTTTGCCTTGACTTTATTAAAGTCTTCCTTTAGAATCCTTCTATCAATAATTAGCAACCCTTCAGCTCCTTTACATAACCCATAATTTACATATATGTAACCATTCCCCTTCAACCATCGGTTACGTATGGGTTAACACACTATTGGCGCCCTTTCACTTGATAAACCATTGCAAAGGAAAAATCCAATTACAAAGGGAAATACTCCCAAAACACATTTTCCTCCCTCTATACGGTCTTGACACACTTCCTGATATTTCACCTTTATCGCAATCACTGTCGGGTTCTTCACGGGCCCTCATCATTCCTTCCTTTTCGATATGCGACTATCATAACATATTATATATGTTTTAGTCTTGGAAGACTCGACCCACACTTTATGCCAATACATAGGAAAACCACTCTGAATCACATATAGCAAATCGCAAATGTTATAGATGCGGCGCTATAACCTTCAACGGGTCTGTGTCTTTATCTCTTCACAATGCTGCTCCAACCTCTCGCTGATAACTCCAACTCCGCTTATCGGTTATTGCTTTTCTCGTCACTCTGATGTGATCATATCTTCAGACCCGATAGGGATTCAAATCCATCATTATGGAACTTTGAGTCTAGTTATATCGCCCTATCAGAGTTCGACAGTTCCATAAGCCGATTCCTCTTCCACTTGAACTTTTGCGATGCGATATTTTGGTGCCGATTCTATCTCAGTCGTTGATCTTCCCAAATCTAATGGTTCCTGAGCAGTAATCTTTGTTCCTCCGCTCGTTTCTTTTTACTTAGAACTTTTCTACACTTTCTTTAATTCTTTTGTGATTTAGGGTTTTCTTTAGGTTTCAATCTTTCATTCTTTTGCTGCTTAATTCATTCCCTCTTGCACTTAACTTCAAAACTCCATTAACCAATGTCCTTCGAGAGCATTACTCAACCCTTTGAATGGATTTCAACAACCCATTACGATTTCTACGAATCGTTCGGCACCTTTGCGTAGTCTCACTTCACTATTTCTTCAGAGCTTCACTCTATCTATCAATTGGATTCAATGAACCATTATGATTCCTCTGAATCACTCCGTTCCTCTGTGTCTTTCAGAATTATGTCTGCAACTTATTACAGAACCTACGAATTCACTATAAATAATTTATGAAATAATCTTCAATATTCTGACACAGTCAGGAAATAACATCTCCATGTATTAATATAAATAGCAAATTACATATCTAAGACCCTAAGTCTCACATAGGCCAATTCTTCAATGTTGCAGCCTCTCTATTGACTCTGCCTGTAGGCTTACATATATTCTATCTCTCTTGCTATCTCTCCTATTGAATGCGCAGGTTGATCACACATATATTTATATGTGAACATTAGATCGGATCATTGTAAAGGATCCGATCACATCTTTTCCTCAAAACTCTCAACTAAAGCCCTAAACCTCGCTACATGCATACATATGTGGCAGTATTACATTTTATAAAGTCTTTGAGAGACTTATCCATTCCATTATTTTACTTTCGTTTTAAATAGAAAGTCCCCTTGTTTATCTCCATGTTCCACGTCCTCTCTTTGCTTTTCTTTGGACTCTTCATTCAATTAAGAGTGTCGGATGCTCCCACATCAGACTCCCAAAGTAGAAAATATTCATGATATCATGATCATGTGTCTTCTGGTCTTTATCGTCCTAGATCCCACACTTTGTTTTGTAATTGTCCACATGCTTTGTTCCCTTGTTGCTACTGCACTTTTGCTGTCTTTTGCTCCATTTTCTTCTTCTTATCAATCAAGTTCAACTTTTGATTGATCTTTCTTCATGTTGTTATCATTTTCCTCCATTTGGACTGCTTTATCATCGGCTCCCACATTTCTTCAATCTTTGTTTCCAGTGCATCTTTGGATTAGTTCATATTCTACTTCATTTTTCTCCCTCATTCTTTTTGTTTCAAGTTGTTGTTGCCCACTAATTCTTTAAACTGTTGCTGGTTTACTTTTTCTTCTTCTTTTTCACTTGCTTCAACCTTTGTCTTTCTTGCTATGACTTCTATGTCGACTCTTGCTTTGCTTGCTTCAAATTTTGGTTTGCTTGATGTTGCTTCAACACTTGTTGTGACTCCTATGCTGACTACCTCCTTATCATCCTTACCCTCTTTCATGATTGAATCATGACTATTCATCACTTTCTCCAGCAAATTAACTTCTCTATTCCATGGATTGAGTTCTTCCATAGAATTCTCTTCTTTCACCTTTATTTGGCTATTTACTTGTGCCAAATCTCCTCCAACACCTGCAACAAAACTTGCACACTCAAAACACTTATTAAAATTAAAAATACAAGGTTGTTGTGCCTGATTTTCCATTCGCAACACTTTAGTTTGCTGCACTATTCCTTTCTCCTCTATCAGCACATCAGCATGCTGATTTGAACTCTCAAAAGAATTCATGAGACTGTCCATTAGTCCCTCTTCCACACCATCTGTCCTAATGATGCCTTCTTCATCTTGTCCACTATAGTGAACTTCTTTTTATGCAATCATAATGTCATACTATGAATTCTCCCTCAATGCAATTTCTCTGTGACACTTTGCCAGTATTCATCATCACTTATGTTTCCTAGATTTACACACAAATTATTAGTTTGGGAATCATAAGGTTCAACAATCTCAACTGTTGCTTCACATATCAGCTCTTCAGATTGAACTTCATTTCCTTCTTCACATCTTCACACATCCATGCATTTTTAAGTTCCTTCTACTGCAATAATTCACTGCTTCTCTCATTTAAGAGACATTCTTCATCCTCCTTTACTTCAGAGTTTTTATATCCTAAAAGATACCTCTCCATACTTCTAACAGCTTCAAAAGATTGTTCATCCTCTGCAAAACATTCTTTTGTTAGTGTTCTTTCCCCCTTTGTTAAGTCTTTACCATAGACTTCCTCTTCCTTAACATCTTTCAATAGATGTTCTTCTTCTTCATTAACTGTCTCAACAGCTTTCATGGCTATTTCCACTATTCCTATCATCATGGTGAATTGATGATCTTTTACTATGTTTTCAGATAACGTAGTTTCTTCTTCTTCTTCAATACATTTTGCCTTGTTGTCCCTTCGTAACTCTTCTCCGAGAGTTATCCTTGTCCCATCATCTTCATTAACATTCTCCTGCATTTGGTTTTCATCAATAACATTAATCAAACTCATTTCATTACCTTTCTGAGATAGTATTCCTTCATTCTTAATTAGAATAAGATCCTAATTCCACATCTCCATGATAGCTTCTATAGACTCATCCATAGACCTTTTCTTTTGTATGTAGTCAAATTTCTCCTCTTCTGAAAAGTTTTCTTTGTCACCTTTTATTTCTAGATCTTCATCTCCTCTGAAAATATCCTCAAATGGTTGCTTTTCTCCTGCAATATCTACCATCATATACAAACTATCAATTTTAAAAGTATCAAACCCTATGGTATCACTTGATGGTTCAGCCATCATATCTCCTTGTTGTTCTAAATCTTTCATATGATTCAGAAATTATTTTATAGTCTCTTCTTCAATCTCCTTGAGCCCTTCTCTTGGTTGCTTGACATCTTTCTCCAGATGTATATGAGATCTATCTATCTCATATTTTTCCAGAACATAATTTAGATTTTTCTAGCCTTCTTCCTTCTTCGTGACAATATCAGCCAATTGTCCATATTTACATGTTTCACCTGCATACATACACAAATTGTCAGTTTTAAACCCATGTGACCCTTTGGCCTCACTTGAAGTTTCAATCTTCAAGCTTTCAGTCTCTCCCAAAAAACAATTTTGTTCCGGTTCACAAATGCACTCTTCCATTTCCATTTCCAACTCAGCTTCCTTGAGTTTTTTCATTAGCCACTTCACTTTCTTTTGTTGTAGCCTTCTCTGCATCTCATGCCATTCCACTGGCTTCTTCGTCAAGACCCAACCCAATCTCTGGCTTTCCTCAAGAATTATCGTTAATGCATTGAGTTGTTCTTTTAATTCAACAAACTCTTTGTCAATTTCTTCTTGACTCATTCTCATGCCATTTATTTTGGCATCTTTCCTTCTGTTGTGGATTTTTTCTGAACCTTTGCATGACTATTAGTAGTCATCTTCTTCCTTCTCTCTTCATGAGCTCCTCACTCCTCTACAACAAGCGTATGCAATAGCAAGTCTTCCTTACTGCAATCTTACCTCACTAAGCTCTCCTCACTCAGTATTTTGGTAAGCACGGTCCTCTATCTAGAACCTCCTCTTGAGCAACACCTTTTCTCCTTCTAGGATTTTGCAATCTCCCACTCTCTCTTGAGAACAGTTCAACTGTCCTCTCTGTCCAATCTCTTATTGGATTTTCCAGGTTCACTGCCACTTCAGAGTGTCTTCCCTGCTATGCTTTTAAGAACACATCTGGTTCTTCTCTCACATCTTTTCTTGTTGTCACCTGTGCATTAGTATAAAAACACAAATTATCAATTTAAAACAGAATATATTACCTCACCTTCAAGATCTCAAAGTGATCTTGTTTCACCCATTCTTCTGCACTTTGAATGGATTGTCCTATGTTTTGTCCCACAAGTCCTCTTTCCTTCAGAACTTGTATTAAGCAATCTTGCTTTCTCTTTCCTTCAAGGAATCCTTTGTTCTTGTCTACTCCAAGCATCCGCTGGAACTGCTACAGTCTTCCAGAACTTCAAAAGTTCTCCCTACAGTCTTCTTCTGTAGTCTCTATCATTCATCCATTTAACTTATGCACATTACCTTTTTTTGTGTGTAACCTCCTTTTCATAGGAAACCTTCCTCGCTCTGATTTCAATTCTACTCTGATACCACTAACGGTGCAGGGTAAAAACCCGAACATACCCACAGTATGCAAGAATCTACATAAACTCAACTGTCCCATGTATTTAACTCTATAATGGAGTTAAATATTCAACCTCTATGGTTTAGGCCCTCTTATACACAATTCTTTAGTGTCGAAACCAATCTCCCTACCTGAAACCTCTGATCGGAATTAAAACCACGTAGAAACCTTTGCCTTGACTTTATTAAAGTCTTCCTTTAGAATCCTTCTATCAGGAATTAGCATCCCTTCAGCTCCTTTACATAACCCATAATTTACCTATATGTAACCATTCCCCTTCAACCATTGGTTACGTATGGGTTAACACACTATCAACGCCCTTTCACTTGATAAACCATTGTGAAGGAAAAATCCATTTACAAAGGGAAATACTCCCAAATCACATTTTCTACCCTTCATACCGTCTTGACACACTTCCTGATATTTCATCTTTATCGCAATCGTTGTGGGGTTCTACATGGGCCCTCATCACCCATTCCTTTCTGATATGTGACTATCGGAACATACTATATATTTTTTAGTCTTGGAAGACTCGGCCCACACTTTAGGCCAATACATAGGAAAACCGCTCTGAATCACATATAGTAGATCTCAAATGTTATAGATGCACCACTATAACCTCCATCGGGTCCGTGTCTTCATTGCTTCACAGCGCTGCTCCGACCTCCGCCTTCTCCAATTGCCGATACCTCCGTCTCCGCTTATTGGTTATGGCTCTTCTCCTCACTCCGATGCGATCATATCTTAGGACCCGATGGGGATTTAAATCCGTCATTATGGAACATCGGGTCCGTTATATCGCCTTATCGGAGTTCGGAAATTCCATAGGTCGGTTCCTCTTCCACTTGAACTTTTGTGATGCGGTATTTTGGTTCCGATTTAATCTCAGACATTGATCTTCCCATACCTAATGGTTCTTGAGCATCGATCTTCGTTCCTCTGCTTGTTTCTTTTTCCTTAGAACTTTTCCATGCTTTCTTCAATTATTCTGTGATTTGGGGTTTTATTTAGGTTTCAATCTTTCATCCTTCTGCTGCTCAATTTGTTCCCGCTTGCACTTAACTTCACAACTCCATTAACCAACGTACTTCTAGATCATTACTCGACCCTTTGAATGGATTTCAACAACCCATTATGATTTCTATGAGTCGTTTTGCACCTCTACACAGTCTCACTTCACTATTTCTTTAGAGCTTCACTTTGTCCATCAATTGGATTCAGTGACCCATTGTGATTCCAATGAATCACTCCATTCCTCTGCGTCCTTCAGAATTTTGTCTGCAACTTATTACAGAACCTACGAATTCACTATAAATCATTTATGAAATAATCTTTAATATTCTCACAGAGTCAGGAAATAACATCTCCATATATTAATATAAATAGAAAATTACATATCTAAGACCCTGAGTCTCACACAGCCCAATTCTTCAATGTTGCAGCCTCTCTTTTGACTCTGCCTGAGGGCGTACATATATTCTATCTATCTCGCTATCTCTCCTATTGAATGCACATGTCCATCACACATATATTTATATTGAAACATTGGATCGGATCACTGTGAAGGATCCGATCACATATTTTCCTAAAAACTCTCAACTAAAGCCCTATTGTCACAACAAACATCACAATCGACTCACCCGCTCACCGACTCATCACACTGGCTCACCACCCACCAACTCGTCGCATGCTAGCTAGTCGCATTTAACTGAGGGTGCATCGCCCCACAATGTCGCACATCAATTGCTAACTCGCGGAGTTGACATACTCCCCCACTCTAAATGGTTATCATCCTCGACAACTCTCCATCCCGATAATCACCATAACCAAGACTGTCAAACCACACAAACGTGTGTATGGGTAATCTAGATGTGTCCACCTCTCGACTTGTCTCATGCCATAGATATTCCAAACTCTACAAGAAATCATTTGTTTATACCCCTCATGTCGGTGACTAGTTTGGTAGCTAATCCAACTGCGCATCACCTCCATAACAACTCATGCCCCTAGATCATCATGAGTCATCACTGCATGCTACCTATCAATCTGTTTCATCTCACCCCTATATTCCAACTCAAAATGTTGGAGACTCAATTCCATGAGCAGCTAACAATGAACCTCATCTCCATGATATTCTAAGAAGATAAGGAGGAAATGGAGCCAGAGGGCTCTCCCTCTTCCTCACTAATGAAGTCAATCCATCTATCAAGATCCTCCACTTCTAACCTTTGCAAGTATGCTTCTCAATCCTCTGTCTTAACATTCAACCTAGCATCCTCATCCTCATCCTCATCCTCATCCATCTCCACTGCCTCTAGTCTCCTTGATAGATCGAAGATAATATCAGACAATGTGCGATCACCTGTAATTGTTCCATAATATTTTCCTATGTGGAAGACAAATGCTTATATACCACTTCATCTCACTTTTCATCCTCCATATTCATCATTGTCAGTTTACCCTCGGACTTTGTAACTCCTACGGTCGTAACACCAATAGGTACATCCTCGCGTTCGTCATAAATGTACAGTTTCTTCATAGGGGAACTACCATAGCTTCAAATTTATTCACAAACTCCATGCCCAACATAGATTCGTATTCACCTATTCACACCACAGTGAAATTGACCTTCCCTATCCATTCACCAAGTGTCACATCCACCCTCTCAGCTACATCGATCATAGAATCCAGAGGAGAATTCATTGCCTTCATTTCTGCCTACACTGGTACAAACTTCAGTCCAATAATTCTCACAGTATCCTCGCTGATGAAGTTGTGAGTTCCCCAATATACAACATAATAAGTATAGTATCACTCCCAACTTTCATCTCAACATACTCTAACTTGTTTCTTTTAGTATCTCTTCGTGAGACCAGTTCCATAGCCACTGCATCTTCTAGAATTTGCATGAACCCAACAGCAGTTTCCTCTTTGTTTTTCACATTGGACTGTGCAATCATAGCCACTTTTGTTTTTGAAGAACTGCCATATGTTGTTCCTCACATATCCAACACTTCAATGGTTTCTTCATCTTCGCCTTATCATATGATCTCGAAGGCTCCTCCTTTGTAGACTTTTCTTTCGGCTTGTTAGTATTTTTATTCTTCTCTTTGTTTCCTTCATCATAGTGCTCTACCAACTGATCCACAGCAGCAAATTCTTCTTCAAGTGTTTTTATCTTTTACCTCTTCACTTCATTGTGTGCCCAAGGCTTCAATCATATGATAAAATTGAATGCCTAGTCCCTCTCCACCATGTCTAGAAGTTCCAAAACTATGCTTAAGAACTCTCGCTGATAAGATTGTAGACTCCCTATTTTCTTTATATACTTAACTTCATCCTTGCATCCCATGTTTCGTCTTGTGGACTAAAATGATTTTGCAAAGTCTTCTTCAGCCTTCTTCATCTCATCCCACGAGGTGATCCCCACAGCATTACCACTCGCAATCAATAATTGAACATTTCCATCTTAGTTTTCTCCATTTCAAAAATTAAGTGTGGTGAAAAGAAAAAATTGCATCAACATTCAGGGTTTTGCATGTGCATTAGCATACGAACAATTGCATCGCAAAAGGAAATTTCATCTTGCATCTTGTTTGTTGCATATTTTGTGTTGCATCTTGATTTCTTCTTCACTTCCTTAGCTAGATTTTCATTGAAAGAGAAAGGATTTCTATTTTCTCATGGTATATTTGCATTTTAGGATATTCAGTTGACATTCGTGGT
>APFE030145912.1:41871-75492 GCA_000404065.3 Pinus taeda | reverse complement strand
CATCTTGAAGATTGGGAGGGAGGATTCCCAAATGCCAAGGATATCTGTTCCATCTCTGTGTTTAGCCCTGAGTTCATTCAGCAGATGAATGTGGAATGTACATTTGGATGGGGCATCTTCTGAGATTTGGTAATCGAGGTCATCCGAATCTTGCCAGTCCAGCTCTCTCTGAGGAGCATTCAAGGGAGTAACATTAAGGGCTACTGATGCTGAAGGGGTATCCATGTCTGTTTCAAATATTTCTTGAGATGACGAGTGTGCTAACTGAGGAAATGGAATTGCGAGGAACAGAAAGCAGCAGGGTTGCTATACAGCAGAATAGGATAGTGCTGGGCTTTCTGAAAAGGCTTTTTATGCAGTTTAACAGACCTCCCTTGACAATTTAGGAGCAGGTTAATGAGTTCACGATTGCACGAACAGGGAAGGGTTTTGACTGGAATTGAAGTATAAAAATGGCTCCACCAATGTAATTCAACCTTAAATTGTTCAGGGGAGATAGGATATACTTGGTTTTCCGGTAAAATTTCAGTTTTATGCCTGGTTCAGGTGGATTTTACAAGAAATTGTGAAAAAACCAGCTTGCGAGGAGATGAAGTGGCAAATACCTGTTTAACCAGTAGCTTGGGACGAAGTAGCGGTTGGGTTGGCGCTCTGAGCTTCGGCGGATGGTCGTAAGTTGGCTGGTAGAGTGTTCGTCGTGGTGTGCATGCAGACAGCGCAGAGGTCTTTTTCACAGAAAATAACCAAAAACGCGAAAAAACCGTAAAATATGGCCTTTCTGCTATATTGGCGCGTTTTTTGAATGACATCAGCATGACGTCAGTATGTGGGTCTAGGTTGGATGACGTCAGCAGGATGTCATCGGGTGACGTGGCGGCCTAAGACCGGTCCACGGGGACGATGAGGTGGCGGCCAGGTGGGCGAATGGGGGACGAGGTGGGCGGTTGTGGAAATGACGTGGGCAACAGCAGGGCGGGGACGTGGGAAGGACAGGTGTCGCCATATCGGGCCCCCTCCTCCACGGCAAGGAATCTGTCAGAGGGGGCTCCGACGGAGTTTGACCGCGACGCGTGTCCCCGCGTGACGCAAGCATCTGACAGATATCAGAAGGTATCTGTCGGACGTCGGGGGCCTTCCGAAATTCATATGAGCCGTTGATCTGCGGGCGTGCGATCGGACGGTTGTCGGGTAATGAACCTGCACGGCAAATAACTTCCATCTTTGTTAAGGGTCGGATGTCGGGCCCCTCCGAAATTGCTGCTGACCGTAGATCTGGCAAGGCCGTGATCGGACGGTTGTCGGGTGGATAAATTGCACGGGTGATAGCAGTGAGTGGGCGGGTTAAAAAATGATATTTCTTGGCAGGCGCGCCCGGCGGGACCCTCCACTTCATGGATGATTTTCAAAGGTTTTGGATGGTTTTGTTTATAAAAATCAAATTTGCCCGCCAACATTAGAAAACGGTAAAAACAAAAGAATTTCATGCAAGATTTTTGTACAAAGTATACAAAGGCAAAACTATAGGAGAAAGGGGGTTCTGATGAAGTTATAAAAAAGGCGAAAACTGGCTCCCAACCTTAGGATAAGGCGAGGTAGGTATATTTTCATGATATTTCCACCCTTTAATGGTTTAAGGGGTCAAAAAGGGTTTCTTTAAGGGTTTTTTAGGCAAAAATGGAGACTTGGGTAGGGGGATGGGTTCAGATGGAGAAAAGGGGTTAAACATGGGTTCTTGACCTTAACCAGATGTTAATTCAATTCCCAGGAAGTAGAAATTATGGCTATAGTGCCAAGGAGGGGATATTTATACAATATGTGGGGTTTATACACCATGGTGTTATAATAATAGGGAAAATGAAGTATAGGGAGCTAAATAATAGAGTTAGCTGTTAATATGGGGGGAAAATATGGATGAGGATCAGTACAACCAAGTTTTCTTGAAAACAACTTAGAGTAAAGAGTAGATCAAAATGAAAAGACTTTTGCACAAGAAATGTGGCTTTTAAAGGTCATAAGAACCATCATAAAGCTTTAAGTTTCTTTTATGTACACAACTTGTGAAGGGGTGTTAGTAATGAGTGATATACAAATGGAAAAAAGGAAGTTAATCATGCTCCACTGTGTTACTTTGCTTGTGCATGGTTAGCAAATTTGATCTTGGAAGAAACACCACTTCTGCAACCCCATCTACCTACCCAACTAGTTTGCCTAACATTTTTTACTCCTTCTTGGAGGGTGCACTTGGACTTGCAAACCCTTTGTGTGCCTTTTCTTTTGCATTGGCTTTTTTGCTTTCATTTCCTATCTAATACTACCCTTATTCCTTCCAAGGCCCCAGATTAAGCAGTTGGGAACCTTAGTTTCTCTACCTAGCTACTGATCTGCCAAGATTAAACAGTTTGGACAGATTTCTTTCTCTATTCTACAACATAAATTGAAAACATGGCATGATCCAGATTAGACTGTTGGGTCATCCATAAAACTTTTGTTAATATGCAGGAATATATACACCTTCTCTTTTCTTGTAAATATGGAACCTTTATGGCAGCAAAATGGAGCATATTTGGCACTATTATTTGCCAATCATGAAATATGAAACCTATTGGTATAGGTATCCAACAGGCGTTATGTATACCTTCTGGCAGGAACATGCCGTTATTGCTTAAGCAACTCTATGCTTTAGGTCGTGGACTCTACTTGTATCTGCGGAGGGCAGCAGCTTACTCCGCCACTATTTCTTCCACCTATAATCACAGTTCTCCTATAGTAGTAATGTTGTAAAAAGTAGGCCATATATTCACGATGTGGAAGTGCATTAGAGAAAAATGCTGCCAAAATTGAAACAGAGATTGCGAGGTTGGGATGTATTGTATGTTTGTAACCATTCTTCACTCGCAGATCTTGTAGTGTAATAGGATTCTCTCTCCAATTCTCTTCTTTACAATTTGCGTTCGTCATTTGCATTTCGATTTGGAAGTGAATGTACCCTATTTGGAGATCGGATTATTAATATCACGGAAAAATTTCGTCACGAAGGAATTGGTGTTATGAAAATGCAAATGCGTCTTGTAAAACTATTACCCTTGTGTGGGGATAGAGATAGATAGATAGGTGCACGATCATATATTATTTATGAGATATAGATTGATTGGTTTGTGTGATGTGTAAGCTATATTATTTAAGTTTAAAGTTTTTTTTTGGTTATATATATATATATATATATAGGTTTGGATTTGAATTTTGAATGTTATGTTTACATAATACTTTATAACAGATGATGGTCAATTGAGTTGCTTAATGGGATAATGTCTTTTTCTATATTAATATATAGATATATGTGGTATTATAAATTTTCTATGAAATATAGATTAGTTGGTTTTTTGAGGTTTAATACTATCATAGTTGAAGTTCAAACTTTATAAAAAAATACTTGATAATGGGAGCCACCTATAAAAGAAATAAAGTATTTTAAGAAATATCTATTCAACATGGGTTTCCTAGCCTACACTCCCACTAGATGGAAAATATATATAACAACCTTGGTGACATTATCTTATTATTGGGTAGATCATTTTTCTATTCAATATTGCGGTGACCGTGACTTAAAATGAAAAATAAAAGACATAATTATTTAAAAGATATATCAAATACAAAACTTAATACCACAAAATCAATATGCTTAATATCATCCATACTTAAAAATGAATTAAATAAATAAATAAAATTGAAACCAAATTGGATTTATTCTCACACAATTTTAGTGACATCTTATTCCTAAATAGATCATTCTTCCCTTCACTATTAACACTCACTTCACCTAAATAAGACATATTAACACTCATTGCACCTAAATAAGACATAAATTCCTAGAAACATTAAATAATTCACATATTGCTAAATAAATCATTCATCCATTCACTAATTTACTATTAAAACTTACTCCACCTATATAATTTTATGGCTGTCACTTGATATATAATTTTATGGCTGTCAAATACAAGCGTTCAACAAAAATGCCATATTCGTCATCCTCCACATCAATTACATTGGGACACAACAATACGAACATAAAAGTTGTATATGGTACGGTTTGGACTATATGATTTTTAGTATGTTTCTTATTCTAATCCATAATACATTTAATACATGACCATATGAGCCGATAGCTCGAATACAATGACGCTAGTTTTAATTAATTATATGTGAGTGTTAAGTCAAATGAGTGCTATAGTTGCATAGCAACATAAACTTTGCCTCTTTTCATAGTTATAATAAAGGAGTGGGGGTTCTACACTTTTTCATTACTCTAAATTTTTGTACATGGTGGCGCGTGCACTTTTTGTAATATGTCGCTATGGATACTAGTTGTGGAACCTTTTACACTTTTTTAATTTATTTACCCTTTTAATATCTTTATGTTATAATTTTAATAACATGAGAAATAATTTTTCATGCTCCAAATAAATGGTTCGGTTACAGTTTAGTTTGGGTCATAAAGAAATAGTTGCAGAACTCTTTGTAACTAGATTGCTCACTATAAAGGATCTCGTTCTAGAATATATGGGGAAATCAAGAAAATTATGGGAAGGTTACTCTTTATACATGCACTAAAAATTGTGAATATGGAAAAATAATCTTAACTACCATGTACATTGCATCTTTCGATACACGATGCCTGTTGAATGTCAAAAGACTTCACGTTGTGTTAAATTTATGGTTCAATTTCCAAACACCGTAGTGTGGTGTTCTTGTGTTCCTATTCACTAATTTAAGTCGGAGACATTGTGGCTTCATATGCAAAGTGGTTATTTGTCTAACATATACTAGGTGTTCCTAGAAATTCATTCACCCTGCTATCTCATTCATCCTAATTTCTTGAGGGTGAAAGTCTCCCAATTAAATTGCTCAACGAAGCATTTGTTGTTAAGGTGAATTAATGATAATGCAACTGGGAGTTTCAAGAGACAATTGCAAGTGTTTTTGTTCGTGAAGAGGTAAGTTCCTTTATGCATTATTGACCTCGTAAGAAATATATTTGTTCCTCTATTAAATTTAGTTTAACTTGTCGAAATCTAACCATGATGTGAGATCAACTTACATTTTTGTTTTGTAATTATAGAAGGGAGATATTCCAAGGAAGAAGGGATATTTTATGGGGCATATGTTCTTCCTCCATTATCTATGCAACTTATTCCTCGTATTTGTTCCTCATTTCTTCTTCTTGTAACCTCTTGTGTTGCTCCACTCCTTATGCTCTTCTCCTTTCCTCTTCAAATTTTTTCTACTTTCTAAGCAAGTAATCTTGCTTCCTCTTCTCTTCTTCCTTTTCAGTAAGTGTTCCTCCCCTCTTTTGTGTTCTTCTAGCTAATTCTCTAATTCTAACCTTTCCTTCTCCTCCTCCTTCCATTTCTTTTGATGCTCTCCTTCAACTACACCTTTGGACATTGGATCATATTTGAACTTTCTATAGCTTTCTAACAATGGATCATGTTTTAGCCTCTTTTTGGGTGCTAACATGTTCACTTGGGAGTTGCTTCTTATCGAAAATTCTCCATCTGTACATATGGTACCTATGAAACCTAGGAGGGTCATGCCTCATATCTTGGATGATTCCTTCTTAGTGCATTGTACCAATTCTTTATTTTTTCATCTTCTGAAACAATTATAGGTCAATATGGATAGTTGTATTGTATCTTGTCACAATGTTTTGTGTAATTTTTTCTAGGATCATACCTATGACAACTTGTTGTTCCAAAATGAAGGCACCTAAGTTCTTCAATTTCAGCATTAACCACCTTGACGGTCTTGAACTCATAAAGTTTAATATGTAAATGAAAAGAGGGCCAAAGAGCCTTCTTCCTCCATTTGAGTTGTACGTACAATCCATTGTTCAACTGATAAGCTAGCTCTTGCAAGACCAGCTTATTGGTTTTCCAACACTTAAAACATCTAACATATGTGCCCCACAGTGAAGTAAACTAATCTACAATCTCATAAAGTGCTTCCTTCACCTGATCTGTGATGCTAAGAAATTTTGTCTCAAAGGTCATCTTGTAGAGAGATTAAAATGAATGCTCATCTAGCTATGTATACACTCCTTGAAAGTGGCCAACATATTATAATGAAAGTAGGTAGGTAACTTCTCTTGAGGGGTCCAATTCCATTTCATCCTGACAAACTCATAACTAGCATAGATACAATCTAACAGGTAAGTGAACATGCAGAATTCTGGTGCTTTTTTTGCTTGTAATGCTGTTTTGGCTTATTGTATGTGAAGTTGCAATTCATGGGAGATGATTTCAGCTCAGTTGAAAACTTTACCTCTTGAGACGACCAGGTTGGGAAAGTAAATAAAATTCTCCTCAAAGTATTCTACATTCATTTTCCCATCTAGTATGCAACACATTGCCGTGAAATACTACTAAACCTTTCTCAAAGATTTGGCATGGGAAAGTGAACTTGGTCTCTAGTGGAATTTTGCAGGCTCTTGGCACTACGATTTGATAACTTCCTTAGTATTAAGATTTTCCCAAGTTGCATACAACTTTGTGTTCACATACTTCTTGGAGGTTACCATATTGTAATAAGTATCTATGTCATTTGGATGGTAAGTAGAAATCTTAATCCCACTTTCACTATTAAGGATCAAATTCTTGCTATCCATGTGTAACAGGATCCATTCGAAAGCTTATGCACAAGGCATCATGGGGAATTTGCATCCAACTCTATTTATCCTGGATCTATTGATATCTATGTACACTTCCCTGTCTTCTAAGTTCTTTGGGAATTTCTTCTGCATGAAAGTAGATTTGATGTCCTTCCATAAAAATTTCAAAGATTTATCAATGAAGCATTATGTGTCTGAAGGAATGGGGGCAATTGGGCTAGTAATCTCTACTTCATCCTCAGTACTAGCTTCTGGAATTTCTTTTGAAGTAGCATGATGGGTGGTAGGTGGCGTTTTATCGATAGATGATTCGAGTGTTATGTATTCTATATCTCTAGTACCTTCAATTAGAAATTAACTCATGGTGAACAACAATTAGTTTCAAGAAATACCCTAACTATCACATGAAAATTGTTCAAAATATAGTGATTGAGGGCATAAATAGGCAAGATGGAAGTAGAAGCCTATCAAATGTGAGACAGGGTGGTTTGACTAGCCACTAGGAGTGTCCACTATGCCAAGGAAAAGAGAGAGGGTGCATGTCAAGAAAATAGTGAGAAAACAAGACCTAACTTAGGCTTAAGACTATGTTATGTGCTCTTGGAGAGAGAGGAAGATTGATTGGGCCCAGGCCATAGTCATACTGAGTAAGGAGGAGTACACTAATGCTTGAGAGTATGTAGTGTTCCAAGGAGAGCCAGTGAGAGTGCAGGGTGTAGTGATTGTGGAAAACGATGCCTGATTGTTGTTTGAAAGTGTGATGTACACTCTTGAAGGGACTACTTCCTTGGTGGGCACATTTAGGGTTGACAGAGAGTCGATGTTTTACAAATGTGTGTTCTAGAAAAAAGAAAGCTAAAGCATGTTGAGAGAAGATAAGCATCAATTCAATACACATTAAAAATGAAACAAAAGGGATATAAGTGTTTATAGGTTCCATCACTTTATGCTCGAAAGGTCAAAAGCCATGGAATGTGAAGAGCCACTAGAAACACCACTTGTGATAGCAAGATATGACACTTGTAAGAGGTAGTATTGATGAAAATGACACTTCGTGTGTGAAAAAGGAATTGAAACACCACTGAGGAAAACAAAAGTGCCACTAAAAATGACAAAAGAGAGAAAAGTAACATGTTACAAAAGTTACCTAGAATCCACACACTTGTGTTCAGGATTAAATAAAAAGTTCCTTATGGTGAGAAAATGTGCTCAACCTAGAGTGAAAAGTGATAATGAGAATGAATAATGAGCTGGGAAACTTATAAGAGAATTCACATGCAAAGTAAGTTAATGCATGATTGACACTTGTCGATTTATGTGTGAATTAGTCACATTCAGTGGAGAGAGCACCTATTTTCTAAGAGTGTTCTCAATATGAAAAGAAATAAGGGCGCATGCCTTAGAAACAATAGGGCACACCTTTTGTTGATAACGAGTGTGCTATAATTGAGGATGAAGAGGTTACAGATACTATTAACAAGGAGTGCGCTCTCCTTATGGGAAAGAAGTGCGCTTGATTGGGAGAAGTGCGTTGCGGCTCAAGAGGGCATAGTTTTCCCCATCAATGCTTGTGTGACTACTAAGTTTAGGAAGTGTGATTTCTCTAGGATTAAAGGAAGCACTTGCATGATTTTGAGTGATATGCTTGTCAAGTGAGGAAAGTTAATCACTAAGTCAAAGAAGGCTAGTTCTTTTTCTATCTTTAGAAATATTATACAAGTGCTTCCAAATATTAGAAGGTGATGCTTAGAAACTTTGACCTAGGATTAAAAGTGACAGTTAGGAATTTTGCAGGATGATCGACACTTAGAAAAACATAAATAAATAATAAGATGACAATATAGCTTGAAAAGAGAGTTCATGTAGGCTCCCAAATTGACTAAGGAAAAAAAATTGGAGGGTCATTATTGGATCGAAAACGAAGCCTAAGCTATAAACATGTATAAGTTGTGTAGAAGGGGGATTTTTAGAGAATGGTAATGTGCAAGGTGTCGATTGAGTTTTTGTGGAGCTCGCCACTCCCACACAATGAGCTTGTTCACTATGAGGGAGAACAGAGCTTCAGACAATGAGTAAAAAAAAATATTTATATATATATAATTCAAGAAAAAAAATTCAAACATTAAACATAAAAATGTTCAAACTCAATATGCCACGTAGTCTCTTCCAGCTCGTTGTTCACCCCATGTGACCTCTTGGGTGTGATTGATACTAAGAAAGGATTAGTGTAGATATAAAAAAATATCAAACACACTTTCACATGGTATCAAAATAGGTGAAAAGAATCTAACCCTCACTAGATCAGTGTCTGTATCCATTACCATCATATTCAAAAAGACTAAAGTCGAATAATTATGAGTCCAGATAATGAAGTCGTTGATCTAAATAGTCTAATGGAGGCTCATCGAAAATTTCATAGGGCTAGCTTACACCGCCACTAGATAGCTTATTTCATGCTTAAAATATCTATTTTTTTCACGGTAGTAATAGTGGTGGCAGTAGTAATTTATTGCTACATTCAGGTGATCAATCAACATAAAAAAGAAAACACAAATCTATTACTCTAAATGATAGAAATTTAGTGCTTCAAATGCTTAGTTGATGTATGAGGCATAGGCAAAAAGAAGAAGAAAGCAAAATGTAAAACAATTATTGAGAAAATTACTTGCATCAAAATGAAAATGGAATGAATCAACTACATGTAGTTTGGTTATGGCAACGGGTCTTCCCTTGCATTCTAAAAAAAAAAATCATATTAGTGTAGGTCGTAACTCCCTATGAGTGAACAAATTCCCTGTTTCTGTAATGGTAAGAGTGATAGTTTGTGTGAATAATTGTAATGTGTGGGGTGTAGAACAAGTTTATGTGGAGCAATACACTCTTTCAGAATGAGCTAGTTCATTGTGGGGAACTGCGAAGCTCCGCACAATGAGTATGGAGAAGTTATTTATATAAAAAATTTAAGCGACTTTTTCAAACATTAAACATAAAAGATGTTCAAGCTCAATATGGAATGTATCTTCTTCCATATGGTTGTTCACCCCATGTGACCTAAGTGGTGTGATTGATACAAAGAAGGGATCAACATAAATATCGAAAAATACCAAACACAATTTCATGTGGTAACGACTTATTTAAAAGGAATCAAACCCTCATTGGATGAATATGTGCATCGATGAACATCATATTCACACATACTAAATTTGAATGATTATGAGTCTAGACAATGAGGTTTTTTATCATGTAGTGTAACGAAGGCCAATGGAAAGTTATGCATGCTTAGTTCACTTTAGCACTTGATTGCTCATTTTGTGCCTAAAATATCTATTGTTCTGGTTGTAGTAATGGTGGTAGGAGTAGTGATTTTTTGCTACGTTCATGTAACCAGTCAACATTTAATGAAATGAAAATATATTGGTCTAATAGATAGCCCAACCTAAAAAGCTTGGCAATGCTTACAGAAAAATCAAAATGCACCATTGACCTGTGATTGCCACTTTGACAGCGCCACCTAATGTTCTCATATGAGCCACAATTGTAAAAGTGATGTAAATATTTTGTAATGCTTGAAATAAGAGAAAATGGGACTAAGTTAAGGGACACAGATTCCAGTGTTGGGGATGGAGAATTGTTGTGTGGGATGTTATGGTTTCTTGTGCAAAGAAGAAACCCGAACTTTAGGACAATCATTCAAGGTTGAGAGGTGCATGATGTAAAGGGTTTGGCTCTTGAAATTAAATGAGATGAAGGAAAGTACTTAGGTGCATGTTTGCTTGAGAAAAAAAACAAGTAAAGAGGAAAAAATTTATGAGGGTTGAAAAAAACAAGGAGGATGCAGCATGAAGGAGGGGATTGAAAAAGGAAAAGGGGAGCTCTTGGGGGAACTCCTTGAGGGAGGGGGAAGTAGATACTTTCTTTTAATGGATAGTTATCTTTGGTGGCAGATAGAGAGAGCGAAATTGGAGTCAGCTTTCAGTGGGAAGTGCTGAAGAGAAGATAAGAGAAGGGGATTGATTATTTTTCCATCGAGGTTGTGGTTGAGTGCTAGTCTCTGGAGTCATATAATAGCTCAGGGTCTGTGGAGGCTATCGATTGACATAGAATCCCTAGACCCCTATAACAGCTTGAGTCCTTGGAGTCCATGGGCTGAGATCAAGGTCTCTAGATCCCTGTAACTGCTTGGGTCCCTAGATGTTGTTCACTGAGATGAAATATCTAGAAATCTATAACAGCTTGGGTCCCATGGAGGCTCTGAGTTGAGATAGTTCCTCTAGAGCCCTGTAATAGCTTGGGAGGAGACCATCCTGAAGCAGAAGTAGAGGAAGACTTTATTGAATACTTTGAATATTTCCCTATTGGTACAGTGGATTTTTCACTCCCTAGAACAGGTTGAATCATTGTGTGTGCACTTGGGGTTTAGGTGGGTTACCTATAGACTACCTATGATAACAAAGAAAAAAAACACCAACTGGTGGGATTGAGGAATAGGTCCTTTGGAGTCCCTAGTTCAATTGGAAGTTGGAACATAGTCCTGGAAGCAAGCATCCTTGCCTGATACTTTGGAATCTAGTTCGGGGGTGAAATATGCAAGTGAAAGTGGCTATAGTTATATATGTTTGGGTGGAGAGTCCTTACCCTATACTCGGTTTCCCTACAAACTTAGAGATTAGTAATTGTATCTGATTGCTTATTACTTAAATGGGTCATGTTGTATTGTTGTGAAATAAAGGATTGTATTTTTGTTGTTAATGTCTGTGTAGGTGGTGCAACCTTGAGGGGATATTCTCCTTATATATATATATATATATATATATATATATTATATATATATATATTATATATATATATATATATATATATTTGGAGAATATATGTATGTGTGTTGTGTGTTATGTGTGCATATACATATATACATACACGCATACACACACACACACACACGCACACACATATATACTTGTACTAAATTTGAAACTAAAGGAGTTTAATCACTTATTGGGGGAAACCACAAAGTACCTGATACAAAGGAGGTGCAATAAGACCACATAATAATGATTTCCAAGCTAGATAGATGAACTCAACTTGAATCTAAATGACATGCTTAATTGTGTTAAGAATAACACATGATTAAAAGTAGAATAACTATATGATAAATTAGAGGCCATAGCCAAAACTTTGAGAGATTGAGTCGATCCTTGAAGATAGTGGATTCTGAGACCCTTTATTTATGTGTAGAATACATACAAGTCCTCTTTGGGGCAAATTTGATATTCATTTACAAGTTATGTATTTAGTTACATGTTGTTGTGCTGCCAGGAAAGCATTAGGTGAATTTCGAGGAGAGATTTCCTGGGGAAAATTGAGCCTTGTATCCTTCCCTAAGTATCTTATTGCCTTAATTGTATTCCCTCTAGCCTTGTATTTCAAGGAGGATGAATATCTGGAAGTGTCGCCTTTGCTTTTTCAATGAGGCATAAGGAGGTGTGGAACATCCCCAAGAAGTGACTCATAGATTTTGCATGGGTTATGGAGTTGTTAGCATGTGGCATATGAGGAAGCCTCTCTGCAGCTTGCGCTAATCCCTAGGTAGATAATAGATGCAGGACAAAATATGCCTCCATACGAGGAATTCACTACCTGAGGGAAGGGAAGGCCCATGGGATAGAAAATCTCGAAACCCCATCCTAAAATAGTTTCCTTCACATTGTTTTCACTTAAATTTGTATTTACCATTGGAATAACATCATCAATAAAGCTATACTTTTTATGATTCCTCTCAGGATCCAATTAATTCACAATAGAAATAGGTTTGCCAACATTATTTCCCATGTTTTTTGTGGGCATCTATTTTGAAGCCAAAACTGAGCCATCTCTCTGTCGAGGCCATTTAGAGTCAACATGATACAAATTTCCCAACTCATCAAGGCCTGACACACTTTTCAACTCCCGAAAAATATTTGATGATGAACTTGGGGTATTTTCTCTTAGTTGTTCGGATTGTAAGATCTCACATTAATTTAGATTCAGACTCTCTCATAGGAAGATATCTCAAATTTTAGATAGAAGAAGTTCATCAATCCCTTGGACACAATGCTCTTTGTGTAGATAGGCATCATAATTGATATGGATGTTAGATGAGTCTAAACCCATTTAAGGTGTGCCAATGTTTAGCTATTGTTCCTCATTAGTATATTATTGCGAATATTTTCATTAGCTAGGCGAATCTAGGGGGTATGTCAGGATTTGAAAGAATTCATTGACTTCCATGTCTAAGTCCATTAGAGGTCTTATATCACCCATAATATTTTAGAATAATCTTTCAGAAATGATTCAAAATAGTCCTAAAAGTTTGAAATGAAATAATACTCAAGCAGTCCTTCAAATGACATTTGGGAGAGTCTTACTCTACACTTCGTTCAAGTGATGCTTAGTTTCATGGATGTGTTAAACAAAATTTTGTCACTGTTCCTATACTCCCTGTTCCTTGATCTTGGAGGACCTCTACAGTGAACCCCACATGCTTTTCCTTCATGGAGAAAGTCCCATTATGTCCCTCTTCATGAGCAGATCGTTTTCCTTTTGCATCATTTCCCCTGAAACGTTTGCTTTGCTGAGTTTACAAGGTCGACGCTAATGACCTTTGTCTCCCCCGTGCTGATTTGCAGAGATTAGCACTATTCCCTGCGCTGACCGATGTGATTGAGTTGTGTTCCAGTCATGCCAATCTTGTTATGGAAAGGTTTTTAAGTTAGAGCCAGAGCTTCCAGCTCTAGAAGCTTCGTAATGGAAGTATGGTAAATGGTTTGGCCGGATGGGGTCAATGATGACAGTTTGGGCTCATTTCCCCTATAATGATGGAACTACCTCAAGTGATAAGTCCTTCTCATATGGGAAGAGGATCCATCTCCCATCCATATTTCCTATTTAAACCTCCCTTCTTCCCAAGCATAAGCTAGTTAGAGTGTTGGCTGAGTGTGAGTATACTATTTTGATTAGATAAGAAAGTTATTACTAGTTGTAGCGATCTAGTTGTGTGAGGGAGAAGTGTGTTCGGTTTGGAGTGAAGCCTAAAGGGAAGAGCCTTTAAACTATTGTTGTTTGAAGCCATCATGGAATGCTAGCATAAGTGTGTGAGAAACCAGTGTCGTTAGAGGAATAATGCGACGTCAAGACGAATGATTGTAATATCTCTTTGATATTAATATATGCAACTATTGATTAATTTCCTACATGTTTTATAATATTACGTATTCATGTCTCAATGCTTCTTGATTCATTAAGTAGTTTGAATTGAAATTTGTCTATTATTATGCTTGTGTGTTGTTTTTGTTTACTTGTTTCAGGAGGTTCAAGAAGGAAGCAAGAGATTGTTGGAGTGAGCAAGGGAGGACATAATCAAGCAAGATAAGCGACCAAGAGGTAGGCCCTCCTGATTGATTCTAACCTAAGGAAATCTTCCATAGAATGTATTTGTTGTGGCAAGACCCATTATCGGGCTAGTGGAATTCATTCGTGTCCTCAATTATAATTTTACTTCACCACAAATTGGTGACTCCACTAGGGAGATCCCATCTTTTGTTTGTTTTGGATTTCATGATTTCATGAGAAATTTGCTAGTTTCACATTTTCCCTTTGGTTCTGTTTCGTTTCTCTTGCTTACTGGCCTAAGTCTAAAACTCATAGTACCAGCTCTAGTGCCTGTTTTGATTTTATTTTATTTTTCCTTAGTTGCCTCGGTCAACACGTCTAATCCACTGAGAGTCGCGCTGACCAGCCTTTGGCGCTTGTTTTCAGTTAGGCAATTGTGTCGTTGCTTGTAAGTGAAGATTAGGGCTTAACCCCAATTTTGGCCAATGTGTTCTGCTCTTGTGTTTTGACACCGTGAGCCTTTTTGACTATTTTATCCGTGATTAGGAATCTACCTTTCATTTGGTTTTTGCTTGCTTGTTGGCTTGTCATCTTGCTATTTGATTGATTGAGTCATTAAGTGGTCAGTGACACTAGGGCATCTAGTTGGTCACCCATTCAGTAGCTTGTGGACTCATCAAGTTCGGGTGTGGGTGTGTTTGCTCCTTGCATTTGCTTTTTGGTCCTTTTATGACTTTGACCTCTTTTTGCACACTTTTGAAAAAGGTTTCGATTACTAGCTTGAACATCTTTTTCCGACATAGATTACATTGTTGGTCTTGTTTTTGGTAAAGTCGGTGTTTGATTGATTTGAATGAACTTCTCTTTTCATGTTTTCATCTTCATGAAGAGCTCATAGTCTCGAAACCTTTTTCATTGAAAGATTGTATGTGAAAAGTTTGTTTCATTGTTTCATAAGAAAGTACAAAATTCTAGCTTGTCACATCATTATGATTTGCATCTCCTAAAAACTAGAATTGCATTGCATCAGCATTTGAAAAAGGAAGAGAATTTTTTTTCATTTTGAAAGTACTGATAGATAAGTGCTTGTGAGGAAATTAGCAATTGGAATGCATTTTTCATTAGTTTATTTTTTGAAAAAGTGAAATAGAGAAAGATCATTTCGTTTTCAGTTGCTTGATTGTTTGCATTTGATTGAGTAGTTTCTATCCTCTCTAGTGTAGGCAATTCATCGAAATGAAAGGGTCTTGTCCCATTTAGTTGCATTTTAGGTTTTTCGAGTAGCATCACTAAGACCTGAAAATTGAAACTTAACTCAAGATCAACTATAAAATGAATTCAATTAACCTAAGGCGCATTTGACATTAATGATCATATCTAGAAGGTCTAGGCTACAGATGTGTTCCAACGTCTTTAAACCTAGCAATTGTCATTAGCTTCAGCATTAGACAGCGCTAGCACGGATTTGTGGTCCCCTTACCGTCGAGTACATAATGGGAGACCCCACTAGTCTACAATCCTTTCATCCTTAGGAAGCCGAGTCAGCTGCCTTGTGAACATGATACAATGAATAGAACATTCGAGAGATTGCTTACTCATACTTCTTGGTTCTCCAAGAGGTATTATGCAATTCATGGTTGCCTGAAAATCCTGTTTACCTAGATTGTCATGCGGAAAGAGTTATTTTTGCGGACAAACCTAACCTCCCTAGGAGTCTAAGACTCTGTAGTGACAAGTAAGACAAACAAGAGCGATCCTTCTCTAAACATACATTATTCTATGAGAAACCAAGTGTTGTTCGATCCTACCTCAAATCCAACGCTTGTTGTAGCAGTCCAGCCTTGCTGATCCAGATGAGCTCCTCCTTCACTTTAAGACCTGCATACACTAACAGTCAAACGATTACATAACACCTGAATATTTCATAAAACAAAGCATATTCATCATATAGACCAAGGAGTACATGAAATAATTCATTAACAACAAATCATTGAGAAGAATGGACTTATTTGTATTAAGGAAACAAAAAAGGAACCATTACAACCTGAGCCCTGGTGTTGTGCAAGCTCCTCCCAGGGTCCAACAAGAGATTTCCTCTACTTTGACAAGCTCACCCACTCCCAATATGGCAACAAGAAAGGATAGTGATCTCTCCTCACAAGTCAACAATGGAAGTCCTAATTCCAGCAGCATTTACCCTTTGGAATGTTCAGCTTTCAACCTCCCCTCCCCTGGCCCAATGCCTGTATTTATAGTGTTCTAGAGGAAGTTATTCAGTTCCAACATCAATGGGATACTCCCTCTTTTGGATGGGGTAGCTCCTCTCTTGATGGGATAAGTTCCTCTATCATAGGGATGCATGAACCATCTGGAGGCGCTCAATACACGTCAAACACTCTTCTAGAAGGCTCTATAAGTGACCAGAAGTAACTTTTTAAAGATGAAACTCGCACCTTTTGACCTTTCCAGGGGTACGCACCCATCCTTTGGCTTACAGAGTGTACAAGTATGCAGGTACAGTGTGTTTGGGATGCGTACATGCAAGTAAGGTAGAGAGAACCTGCGTACCCAGAGATAAACATGTTTTTAAGTGACTTTCTCTCTTTTTGAAGTTTGACATGAAGAGTAGAGGTATGAGGCTTGACAAGGAGGATAATATGGCTATTGATGGAGCCATATTAACTGCAGATAGTCATGGTGACAAATTTCAGTGTAACACACCGGCTAACCCAGTGCTTGACCCTGAGAATATTGTCAAGCAAAGAAAGGGATCACAAAAAGGAGCATCAGGATCAGGTAAGCCTAAACAATGTTATGTATCTCTACAGAAAGCCTTGTAACTGAGCATGCACATGTTGAAAATATAGAGCCCAGCACTATCAGTGAAGGAATACCCTCAGAGATTCATAAAGCTCCTTGTTCAATAAGTTCCCCTTTGGATCTCAATCCAAAGGAAACCTCCGTTCTAGTCCATCATATTCCTTTAGCCCTGCCAGTCATTTCTCAACTCCCTACCTTTCAAACTGCCAGTATCCTCCCTCTACCCCAGTCATGGCAAGCCCACAAGCACCTACCAAAATGGAAGGAATCATAGCTGCTAGGTATGGACCCCTGGTCCTGCTTATTCCTTTGAATGCCATGCCTACAGGAGAGTATTAGAAATACATGCCTAAGTTCACTAGTACAGAGGGAGTCACAGCTGAAGAATGCCTTGAATCTTTTTATAGCTATGTTTATAACCTATATATCAGTGAGAATGATGTGTGGATGAGAGTATTTATCCAAAGCCTTGATGGAGAGGCTAGAAAGTGGTTCAGAAAACTGACCCCTAGGTCTATAGCAGACATTGAGGCATTAGACAATATGTTTTTAAAGCACTGGGGAGATAAGAAAGATCTTCTATACTACCATACTAAGTTGGAAACCTGAAAAGGGAAAATGGGGAGTCATTGTCTGATTTTAATAAAATATTCAATCATATGTATAGCAAGATACCAACTGAAGTGAAGCCTACCCCCACCTCTATTAAAATCACCTATGACAATGCCTTTGATTCTGATTTCTTCCTACTATTAAGAGAAAGAAGATGTGCCACTCTAGCTGAAATGCAAGATGCAGCCTTGGAGGTGGAATCCAATATCATGGTTGTAGAGAAACTCAAAGGACACGCTGATAGAAGGAGGCAGAGAGGTGAGGCTTCCTCCTCTTCTTCATCTTCAAAACCTAAACTAGACAAAATGACTAAAATGATAGAATCATTGGCTACTAAAATATCCAAATTGAAGGTGGAGCAGGGTTCAAGGAAAGCAACGCTTCCTAATACATTCACTTGTAGAAATCCAAATCCATCCAAAAGAGTAAATGAACAATTATAGATCATTCAGAGGGGAAAAGAGGCCAGTGAAGAACAAAGGGTTAATGCTCCTTTCCAGAACATAGTCATGGAGGAGGAACAATTTGATGAAGAGGATGAGATTCACTGTATGGAAGACAAGGGCAATGCTGCCTTTTTTACACTAGCTGCCTATGAAGATTCACTACTCAGGGACCAAAGTAGTCAAGAGTGGGACAGAGAAGTTGTTCTGTAGACTGAAGACCAACAAAGATATAGCTTGAGGTCAAGAACAAGTAATGTCAAAGAGAATCCTACCCAAAGAGCTATTTTCCCCACAGAGTAGCAGATTAGGAAACAGAAGAGACCAACAGTTGATCCCATCATCCTCAAAGCACTAGCTCAAGAGGTAAAAGGCCTTGACAAGTCCCCTTCCCCTTTTAGTTTTGAATCGGAAGTTTAGAACTTGAAAATATATGTACCTCTGAAAGAACTTGTAAAGAGTGAGGCCTTTAGGAAGCCTATCCTTGATGCCCTTGAGCTGAAAGACACACAAGCACCCAATGACTATGTGAATTTACAAGATGATAAACCGACAATTGTGCTTAGCTCGATGACTGAACCTGTTGATAACAATTCCACATCATTTTATGTCTCTCTCACCATTCATGACAAAGTCTTCCACAACTGGCTGTTGGACACAGGTGCTAGCCATAATTTGATGTTGAAAGTTGTCATGGAAGAGTTAGACCTTGACATTACCAGACCTTATCATGATTTATTCTCCTTTGATTCAAGGAAGGTGAAATGTCTAGGGTTAATCAAAGATTTGGCTATCACCCTAACTCAACTGCCCATGAAGAGCATGATGATGGATATTGTGGTAGCAAATGTTCCCTCCTAAGTTTGGTATGCTACTTTCCAGAGGGTAGATTAAGAGGTTAGGTGGGACATTACAAAATGACTTATCTTATGCTACTATCCCAGTTTTCGGAGGACAGAGAGTAGAAGATTGTACAGGGAAGCCCAACTGGCCTATATCATCAGTGATGAGAATAATCCCACTAATTATCCCATTTACGCTATGGACACTGATTTTGGAGCATGTATTCTCCAAATTGAAGAATCCAAAAGGGCCTCGGTGCAGCTCAACAAACTAGTAGGCTAGGCCATGGAAGAAGAAGGGACACAGGCTTGGGAGATGTTCTTTGATGGAGCATGTTCAAAGGAAATTGGAGAAGCAGGAGTGGTGCAAGTGTCTCCAAAACAAGAAAGCACACATCTATCCTTCAAACTGACTTTTCAGGTCACCAACAATATAGCAGAGTACGAGGCTCTAATATTGGGCTTAAACGTTGCCAAAGACATGGGAATCAGAGACATAAAGGTGTTTGGGGATGCTAACCTCATCATTCAATAGGTGAACAAAACATTCCAATCAAGGCACCCGAGAATGAAAGCATACAGAGATGAGGTATGGAGACTCAAATATTCTTTTGATAGTTTTTGTATCTCATATATTGCTAGAGTAAAAAATCAGCTTGTTGATTCCCTTACCATGTCTGCTAGCATGTTAATCCCTCCCATACCCCCTAAGTCAAATTATGAAGTCCAGAAAAAATATAGACCATCCTTGCCTGATAATGTCCAACACTGGAAAGTCTTTGAGGATGATGATGAAGTAAATATGTTTCTGCAAGTCATTGATTAATTCTCTGAAATGCAAATTGATCAAGAGAATGAAACCTTGGAAGAAAGCCCCCAACCCCAGCTAAAGAACAAAATTGGCCAATACAATATTGTTCAACTGCCTAGCAATCATAGACCAAAAGGGCTAGTGACTCTAGAGAATTTGTTTGACCATAATGATGTGCCTCATAAGATTTCCCAAAAAGAAGATTAGTATGTAGTCCATAAGCATAACATAGGGAGTCTAGATGATCCAAAGTATATAAATTTGTCCACCCATTTGTCTGCTGCCCGAAGTTATAAGTACTGCACCGTAATGAAGCAATTTTCTGATGTCTTTGTCTGGGAATACAGTGACCTTAAAACTTATGACAAAAAGATCATCTAGCACAAGATCCCATTGGATAAAGGCACATTTCCTTTCAAGCAACAGCTGAGACCCATGAATCCATTGCTCCTCCCTCTGATTGAAAAGGAAATCAGGAAGTTATTGGCTGCCAAAATCATAGTTCCTCTGAGATATTCAATGTGGGTAGCTAACTTGGTAGTGGTGAGGAATAAAAGTGGAGAAATTAGGTTGTGTGTTGATTTCAGGAACCTAAACAAATGCTCTAAGAAAGACAATTATCCTCTGCCCAAGATGGAGCATTTGCTACAGAAAGTCTTAGCAGCCAAACTGATGTCGTTCCTGGATGGATTTTCAAGATATAACCAAGTTGTTGTACATACAGATGACCAAGAAAAGACTACTTTTACCACTCCTTGGGGCACATTCATGTGATCTAAGATGCCCTTTGGGCTGATGAATGCTAGAGCTACCTCTTAGAGAGTTATGGATATAGCATCCGTATGAGAGAAGGATAAATTTGTCCTTGTCTACTTGGATGATATAACAGTATACTCCAACAGCCATCAAGATCATTTGCAGCATTTGAATAAAGTGTTTCTGAAGTGTAGAAGGTATGGGATATCAGTGAATCCTAAGAAGTCATAATTTGATTTAGAAGAAGGAAAGCTTCTAGGACACATTGTTTTTGCTGCAAGTTTTAGAATTCACCCAGAGAGAGTGAAAGCAATACAAGCCTTGTCTATTCCAAGATCAAAAAAGGGAATCCAATATTTTCTGGGTAAAATTAATTTTATAAGGAGATTTATTCCTAATTTTGTAGAATTGGTAAAGCACATCACCTCCATGATGGAAAGGGGATCAGAAATCAAATGGACTGATGCAACTAGAAGATATTTTGAAGCCATCAAAAGAGCTATTATGGAAGCCCCTAATTTGATCAGCTCAGATTAAAGCAAGGAGTTCCATATCTTCTCATTTGCTTCAGGTGACACCATTGCATCAGTCTTATTGTAGAAAGATGATGAGGGTTCATAGCATTCAATGGCATTTTTTAGCAAAACCTTAAGGGATGCTGAACTAAGGTATGATATTATCGAAAAACAAGCTTATGCTCTGATCAAATCTTTGAAGGCTTTCCAAATCTACATCTTGCACTCCAAGTTAATTTCATATGTTCCCTATGTCTCAGTAAAAGATTTCCTAATGCAGCCAGATGTTGATGGAAGAAAAGCTAAATGGATTGCAAAGCTCATTGAATTCAACATAAAATTAAAGCCCACCAAACTTGTCAGAGGTCAAGACCTTGCCAAGCTGATGGCTAAAGAAAATTGCAGGACATTGGACATGAATTGGATAAGTAAAAATTTAGATGACAAAGAGATAGGAGAAGCAATAGTAGGACATGACCAGTCATTGGCTAAAAATATAGCTTCTTGTGAATGGTATTCTATAATAGCTCAATTTTTGCTGAAGCTAGAAATTCCTCCAGGCCTTACTTCAAGCCAAGCCAGGACTATCAAGCTCAGAGCAGCCAAGTTTTGTATTCATGACAACTGCTATATTGGAGGGATCCATCTGGAATCCTTTTAAGATGTCTTGACAAAGAACAATCTATGGAGGTCATGCATCAGTTCTATTCCAGCATCTATGGAGGACAACACTATTGGAAAACCACAGCCCACAAGATCCTCAAGGCTGGGTATTATTGGCCCATCTTGTTTTCTGATGTCTTTTCATTTGTAAAATATTGTGACAAGTGCCAGCGGTTTGAAGGAAAACAATAGTTGAAGTCCTTACCCTTGAAGCCAATACATGCTAGTGGCCCTTTCCAGTAGTGGGGCTTGGATTTCATAGGGTAAATTAATCCACATTCCAGTGGCTCAGATAGATGGATCTTAGTAGCCACTGACTACTTCACTAAATGGATTGAGGCCATCCCTACTAGGAAAGTTGATCACCATGTGGTCATGAAGTTCTTGATAGAAAACATTTTCACCAGGTTTGCCTATCCACACAAATTGGTTACAGACAATGCAACAGCCTTCAAGGCAAAAAAGTTGGTGGACATGTGTGAATCAATGGGCATTAAGTTAGTGCATTCCACCTCATATTACCCTCAAGGTAACGGTCTAGCAGAATGATCCGATAAGAGCCTGATAAGGATAATCAAAAAGCTGCTGGAAGACAACAAAAGGAACTAGGATTCCAAACTGAAATTTTCATTGTGGGCTGATAGGGTGACCACCAAGAAATCCACAAGGAACTCTCCATTAAAGCTGGTATACGGCACTGAGGCTGTATTCCCAATCTAGTTGATCCTCCCTATGGCCAAGTTCTTGCAGGAAGAGCAGAATGAGGAAAATGACATGGAAAAGATGATTAATGACTTGGCTAACGTTCATTAGATCAAAGATCAATTGATTTAAAATTCTACAGCACATCAAAAAAGAATCAAGGAAGCCTTTGACAGAAAGACAAAGATAAACAATTTTCAAGTTGGAGACTTGGTGCTCAAATGGGATGCACTAAAGGAAAAGAAAGGAAAACATGGGAAGTTCGATGCTCTGTAGACTGGACCTTTTGTCATTGCTCAGATCCAGGGAACAACACTTTCATGTTGCAAAGTATGGAAGAAAAAACATTTTTTGATGGCCTAGTCAATGGGTAGTTTTTGAAGGTTAATGTTGTTTAAGGCCTTCAGGCCTCAACATTGTAAATATGTTCTTTTTACAAGTTTTAGTGTAAGCTTAATTAGACTCCATGCCAAATGGAACACTAGGAAATATTGTTGATCTTTTTTTTTATGAAAGGCAGTGGTCTACAGTTCTTGAAACCTCACAGGGAGGATTTCATCCCCAAAAGGAGCCAGTGTTAGCTCTGTTATGCAACACTGATATTCTAAGATCAGAAAGGATCATGGCCTAATTGTTATGTCCAAAGAAGGGGTTTCACATTGGTCACTCTTCTCTTCTTTCCTTCTACCCTGCTTACTCTACTCCATCTCCATTTCCCTATTTGCTTCCTAAACCCGACAAAATAACCCCCTTTGACTTTGGTTCCAAGTGCAAAATGTTAGGGTCCCACCCTAACCCCCTTATTTATGTAATAGGATCGAGTCATAGTTATAGTTAAGTAAAGAGTCAATAAATCCCATATTAATAATTGTAAGTGGTTAACTCGCATTTAATGAAGGGACCACAGTTAGTTGCAAATGGGCCATGGTATTAGATAGATGGTATTAATAAGAACCATGGTATTTTCCCATGGTATTGCATGTATGAATCATATATAAAGGATAGAGACTCTCCTCAAGGAGCATTGTGTCTTATTTTGTAATCAAGCTCTGCTCTATTGGAGGTTGCCCCCTCAAAGAGGCAAGTGAACATTGCTTTCTAAATAATAAAATACTTGCTATTATTTCTCACTGTTCTATGCTCTGGGTATATTTCTTTGCATATTTGGTATTTTGGTATCGTCTTGTAGATTAAGAACATAACAAGTGGTATCAGAGCGCTTTCTAGGGCCAGTGGGATCTCCATTTTTTAGCAATTTTTATTTTTTATTTATTTATTTTTTATTATTATTTTTTTTTTTTTCGGCTAGAGACGTGTTCTAGCATCTTTAAACCACGGGAATCTGTCATTGAGTGCATTAAACCTATGGATTTGGGGAGGCATGCATGCAGGAAATACAAGAGGTGGTCACGCTTGTTGGACTCCCTTGTAACCCCTGTGGGTACCCCTTTGAGTAGTAGTGCATTAGATAGAACCACGCACGGACTGTCTTCCAAGTACCCTCTACGTATATCAGAAGCCCCCTAGCTCCCTTGAAACCTCGCCATAGATAAACCATCAGCCATCTTGCTGCTATAGTACACCGAGAACAGCACTCAGAGAGATTACTCGCCTGTACGATAGGGTAGTCAGGTTGTATGGCTAAGGGTACGGTTGATCCTCCTTGGTTAGTGCCTTGAAAAATTGGGCCAAGTACTACTGTCAAATCCTTATGTATGTTGCGATCTATAGCACCTAACACTCCTAGAAACCATAGTTCCCTTCTCTATCTTTGGATCACGCATAATCTCTGCCAGATCAGATCTCACAAGTGGGGTCTTGTAGTAGCCACAGCAATTAGTTCTGCAGTTCAAATTTATCAGAATAGCCATTCAGATCTATTAGATCCATTAGATCCACATCATCAACATATTCTACCATTCAGATCTATCTGATCAACTGTTTAGATCTCTCAGATCCATTAGACTTGACATCCAAATCTGAGTAGTTGTGTGGGTTCCTATACCTGGGCGTGATTTTCGCTAGACTTTTGGCAGCATTGACATTTCCGAGATTCGGCTACTATAGTATTGCTAAGCAAGGAGTAAAACTCCGTTAGGATTTAAAAAAAAAAAAGTCTAAGACTGCCCCAGGGCGCTTATTGGTGACTTAGCCCATAAGAATTAGGATGACAAGCTGAGCAAGGTGGTACCATTCAATTGTTAGGGTCAAAAAATTTGGGTAGTCCCAAATTTCAATTAAATCGGCTCAGTGCATGGTACAAACTAGAGCTCAAGCCATGGTGAATGAGAGGATGGACAGCCTTGAATCATCTTTGAAAGAGATCCAAGCGCAGCTGAAGGAAATAACTACAGCACTTTCTAAGGGCATGGTGGAGGCATGCGAGGAGGCATATATTGGCAATGAAAACAGTGAGGGTGAGTCTAGCTAGTCTCTTCACCTCTTTGGCACCCCCCAACCATCCCATCTGTGACCTCCCAAGTTGGACATGTATAAATTTGATGGCTCTAACCTGACCACATGGATAGCATAAACGGAGCAATATTTCACACTCAATTACATCCTAGATAATGTGACTCAGCTTAGTGTGGGTAACATGTACTTGGACAATGAAAGATGGCAATGGTGGAAATGGCATCAATGTTGCTATGGAAGGCTCTTAATGTGGGATGCATTCAAAAAAGCTCTTATGGATCGCTTTGACCATGACTCTGACTTTTTGGGCAGTCTCACTGAGCTCAGATAGACAGGAGCAGTGAATGAATATATTGCAGCCTTTGAAGCCTTAGCTTTCCATACTAAAGGTCTACAAGATGAGTTCTACATGGAATGTTTTGTCAGTGGTCTCAAAGAATCCATATAAGCCCACGTCCGAGTGCACCACCCTATCTCATGGCTGCAAGCTTGCAGGATAGCTTGTGAAGTTGAACATGCATTAGCGGCCCAGTCCAATTGCCCAAATTTCATTGCCAAAGGTCCCCCCCCACAGGCTCAAAGCACTACCCAAACACTCAAGGTTCAAAAGGTGTCACCAACAGAAATGGTAGAAAGAAGAAAGCAAGGATTATGTTACCACTGTGATGAGAAATACTCCCCAGGGCATAAATGCAAGGAGCCCAAATTTTTTCAAATTGATGCTACTGATCATAGTGCATCGGAGGAAGCCCCACCACTTGAGCAACCAGAGGAGGAAGAAGAGGACACCTAGCAGGACAATGTACCTGAAGAACCAGTTATCACAATGCATGCTTTGCCAGGGATTTCTTCACCTCAAACTTTAAAAATCAGAGGTTCTATTAAGCATCGACGAATAGTAGTCTTGATTGATAGTGGAAGTACACATAATTTTATCCATCAAAGAGTCGTGGAAGCAGTGCATTGTTTTGTCTGAGCAGTTTCTAACTTCCAAGTCCAAATTGTTGATGGGGGAACAATGAAATGTGAAGGCCGCTGTGAAAATGTCAAACTTCAAATGGGGGATTATCAATTAAAGACCCACATGTTTTCCATACGCATGGGAGGGTGTGACATTGTCCTCCGTGATGAATGGCTTCGCACACTTGGCCCAATCACAATGGATTTCCAGGATTTATATTTGAGTTTTAAGCAGAACAACCACAGACATACCCTCCGCGGACTCCAAGCGAGAGCTCCCTCTATCATCAGCTCACATTGGATGGAAAATTTGTTAAAAAAGGTACACCATGGAGTCATAGCTTAATTTAATGCCATCCAGGCATGCGAACCCAAGCCTATTCATATTCATCCTGAGATACAATAGATCTTAAACAACCATCTACCAGTCTTTGACAAGCCTCATTAGCTTCCACCCTCAAGAGGGGAACATGATCATAGCATTGCTTTGGTCCCAGGGGCCCAACCACCAAATGTGCACCCATATAGATGCCTGTTTGCCCAAAAGAATGAAATATGAAAAATAATCAAGGAACTCTTGGAAGCAGGTGTCATTCGTCCCAGCATTAGTCCTTATTCATCACCAGTGGTCATGGTGCTCAAGAAAGATGGGGAATGGCATATGTGTCCAGACTTCAGGGCCCTTAATAAGTTGATAGTCAAAGATAAATTTCCCATTCCAGTTTTTGATGATTTGTTGGATGAACTAAATGGGGCTCAATTCTTTACTAAGCTTGACCTTCACTCCGGCTACCACCAAATCCACATGAAAAAGTAGACATCCCAAAGACTGCTTTCCGAACTCATGAAGGCCATTATGAGTTCCTAGTCATGCCATTCGGTCTTTATAATGCCTCGTCCACTTTTCAGAGCCTTATGAACCACCTGCTCAAACCATATCTTAGAAAATTTGTCCTTGTTTTCTTTGATGACATCCTCATCTACAGTCGCACTTGGGCGGCACATCTTCAACATGTAGATCTACTCTTGCAACTGCTCTACAAGCATAAATTATTTGTCAAGATGTCCAAGTGTTCTTTTGGCATGGAAGAAGTTGAGTATTTGGGCCACATTGTGGGGCATGAAGGTGTTAAGGTGCACCCCAAAAAGATCCAGGCCATGTAGGATTGGCCTCAACCTAAGACATTGAAGAGCTTGAGAGGATTTTTGGGTCTCATAGGCTACTATCACAAATTTATCTGCAATTATGGTCACATTTCTAGGCCCCTTACTCAAATCCTCAAGAAAAATTCATTCCTCTGGAATGATGAAGCACAACAAGCCTTTACAGCTCTCAAACATGCCATGTGTTCCACTCCAGTCTTAGCACTACCCGACTTCACCAAAACTTTTGTGATTGAATGTGATGCTTCAGGTACATGTATTGGGGCAGTCTTAATGCAGGAAGGTCGACCCTTGGCCTTCACAAGCCAACAACTAAGTGGGAAGAATCTAGTACAATCTACTTATGAGAAGGAGATGATGGCCATCTTACATGTAGTAGACACCTGGCGACGATACTTATTGGGGTGATGTTTCCAAATCCGCACCGACCATCAAAGACTTAAATATTTTTTGGAGCAACACTTATCCTCACCACAACAAAATAAATGGCTTGCCAAAATGTTGGGATATGATTATGAGATAATTTACAAGAAAGGGCACGAAAATATTGTAGCAGATGCGTTATCCCGCCAATTTGAGGAGGAAAGTACCCTACTCGCAATTTCCCTTCCCATTCCAAAATGGATTGAAGAGGCCCGCAAGGAATGGTTTTCACGTCCCTGGCTCTCCCAACTCATTAATCAATTGCAGGCAGATCCAAATTCCACAGCGGGCTACTTGTGGCAGGATGAGATTCTTCGCTATAAGGACAGAGTCGTAATATCACCAACATCCACCCTCAAAAGCCGCATTTTGGTGGAGTTGGACTCATCTCTCACTGCAAGACATTCAGGCTTTTAGAAGATGTATGCTCGCACTTGAAGATATTTTTTTTGGACATTCATGAAAAAGGAAATTCTTACTTTTGTAGCTAAATGTGACATTTGTAAGTGCCACAAAGGAGAAACAGTCAAATCCCCAAGCACATTATAGCCATTTCCCATCTCAAGCTCAATCTGGACGGAGGTTTCTATGGATTTCATTACGGGTCTTCCAAAGTCAAGAAACAAGTCACTCATCATGGTGGTTGTGGATAAACTTTCTAAGTATGCTCATTTTTTCTCCCTACCCCACCCTTTTAAATCGACTTTGGTCACTCAATATTTCATGGATCGGATCTTCAAATTGCATGTCATGCCCACTTCCATTGTGTTTGATCATGACTCGGTCTTCACCAGTAACTTTTGGCAGGAATTCTTCCGGCTACAAGGTACCCAAAGACAACTCAATACTTCCTATCATCCGCAACTGATGGTCAAACTGAAGCAGTCAACAAATGTCTGGAAACATACCTTAGGTGTTTCACTTCAGAAAGGAAACATCTCTGGGTACAGTGGTTACCTCTAGCTAAATGGTGGTATAACACCAACTATCATACCACCACCAAAATCACTCCATATGGAGCAGCTTATGGTCAACTCCCTCCTTCCCCTACTTCTTATATCAAGGGATGCTCAAAGGTACAAGCAGTGGATCAACTCCTACAGAACCACACAACCATGCTGGATCACCTTAGAGAGAATCTTCATCAAGCTCAAAACCGCATGAAGCAATAGGTAGATCAACATCGCTAAGAACGCCAATTTCAAAAAGGGGATCAGGTATTTTTGAGGTTGCAATCATATAAGAAAACATCACTCAAAGACAAGGGTTGTCATAAACTATCTCCAAAATTCTATGGACTGTATCAAGTACTTCAGCACATTAAAGAAGTTGCCTACAAGCTTTCTTTGCCATCCATTGCAAAAATCCATCCAGTTTTCCATGTCCCATGCCTGAAGAAAGTGATTGGGAACAATTGTAGAATTCAAACCAATCTACCTGAACTGGATGAAGAAGGATCAATCTGGCTCCAGCCTGAACAGGTTCATGATACATGAGAAAGGCATCTGCGTGGCTGCGTGATCAAGGAAGTCCTCATCAAGTGGAAAGACACCTCTCCGGAAGATGCAACCTGGGAACCAGCCACTATTCTTTAGCAGTTTCCATAACTTCAGCCTTGAGGACAAGGCTATTCTTATGGGGCAGGGCATGTTAGGGTCCCACCCTAACCCGTTATTTATGTAATAGGATCGAGTCATAGTTATAGTTAAGTAAAGAGTAAATAAATCCCATATTAATAATTGTAAGTGGTTAACCCGCATTTAATGAAGGGACCATAGTTAGTTGCAAATGGGCCATGGTATTAGATAGATGGTATTAATAAGAACCATAGTATTTCCCCATGGTATTGCATGTATGAATCCTATATAAAGGATAGAGACTCCCCTTGAGGAGCATCGTGTCTTATTTTGTAATCGAGCTCTATTCTATTGGATATTGCCCCCTCAAAGAGGCAAGTGAACATTGCTTTCTGAATAATAAAATGCTTGTTATTATTTCTCATTGTTCTATGTTTTGGGTATATTTCTTCAGATATTTGGTATTCTAGTATCGTCTTGTAGGTTAAGAGCATAACATAAAACCCCAAACCTACCACAAAACCCCACCATATGTCTTAGTGTGTTCATAACTTGTCATGTCACATTCCCATCGTTGATCATCCCGCTGATCCAACGATTCCCATTGCACCTGATAAAAGCGACCTGCTCTACCACTCCGCACTGTCAAATCATCTTCGCCAAGATCTGACGGTCTTCTCTCTCATCGCGTCGGAAATTAGATCGAGCGATAGTGCACGATGAGAACGATTTTTCTCTCTCATCCGCTGTTACGTATCGATCATTGAATGGGATCACTCGGCCCTAGGCTTTTACCACTTTATGGCCAAAAGTAGTGCGATGAAAACCATTACCGCCTAACCAACCTGCCCCACCCGTTAAACGTCAATGCAGCTCCCTAGTCCAATGACCATCTGATCTGTCCACTGGAGATCTAACGGCCCTAACTCACCCCGCTACCACCTCGACCGATAGCCTCCGTCGAGCCATCTTCACCATCCATTTCCCCGATCTGATGGCCATTCTTCTCACTCACCCAAATCATTCACCTACCCATGCATTCCACGTCCTCAACCATTCTTTTTGCTCGAAGAAGGAGATGACCAGCTCTGCCATCATCAGTCTCAGTCAAACCCCCAACAACCATATTTAACAGAAAGAATGGCCCAAAGGAGAAAAGGACAAGCACGACTCTGTAATTGAATTTATCAGTCATGGACTCCACCGGTACGAGCACTCCCACAGCCTAAAAGGACAACACAACACCTGAACAAATCGGATTCACCCACTGAAGCAAGCAAACATGTTCAGATACTCCATCATGCACTTAAATGCAGTCAGTGGTCAATTATGACCCCTCCATACCTAAAATGGCCAAGTTCCATAGTATTGTGAACTTATAAATATCCAGAAGTAAGATGTAATCAGAGTTGGCATTGATGTAAGGTTTAACCTCTGGAGACTATAGACATTTTGTTACTTGCAATGTCTCATCTTCATTTTCAGCTAATACAAGTTCTTTTGCTGTTAACTGCTCACTATCCACTTTCTTCTTGTTCTAATCTTGTTCCTGATATGTTGTGTTCTTGATCTCTTGGTGTTTAACACTAGATAATTGTCATCTTATCTCTCTGTTAAAGTATTGATTACCTCACTGAATAGGTTAATCATGTTTCTTTCTATCCAATGCAGGAGAGTTGTCATCCTGTATTTGAATTAATAGATTATATTTACAGGTTTCTTTACTAGTTGCAACTGTCCATCACATGGTCTTGTGCATCTGCTGGTGTGGTTAGTATTCCTCATATTCACCTTATATCTAAACTGTGAGCATTGGTGGTCTAAAGCCTTGTAGTCTGACGATGTTCATGCATGTCTGGACTGAAACAGAGTGAAAGTGGTTATCTGGCTTGAACCAAACCATCATTCCTTCCATTAAACCTGCAACAATAGTTGAATTTACCATGCATCTCCGAGCTACAACCTAGGAGAGTTTCTTAGAATCCTAACAAATACCTTATAAAATGGCCATCCTTGTGACAAAGACGACATATGAATGGAACATGTTCATAGTCAATTGGTTTGTGCCATATTTTTCCCTCATAATCTAACTCTATGGATTTTGGAAAAGGTTGAGAGATATTCATATACATACACAACCAAGCATAGGACATATTCCTACAATGTTTGGTAACTTTTGATACTTTGACAAACCGCCCTAACATTTGTCCTATGTCTTCTAGGATTTTTGGTATCCAAAAATAAACTGGAAGTGAGTAAAAACTAACCCACACCAAATTCATTGTGAAGTCCTCCTTGTCTGGGTTAAAACAAGCTTCCCAATCCATGATATAGAGGCCTGCATTATTGTAGAAATAGGGCCCTCCTCAAAAATTTGATATTTATCTTCCATGATAGAGAAAATGACTGTGAATAAGCCTTTGGGCCTTAGTCTCAAATTGAATTCCCCCTTAGGTTGCCAATTTTTTTGGATTCAATGTTCTAATTCCCTTTTTGTGGGCTAGCTCTCAATGAATTTATAGATAAAAGCTTGATCTCTCATGCACTTTCTATGGTCATCTAGGCATCTCATGGGGATCACAAATCTAGCGTTTGTAGAGGCCTTAGGAATATAATGTCCTCTCAAATTCATTTTCCATTTATCACCCAAATAAGGCACCTATGAGGAACTACGAAGTCCTCCATGAGGATCATGTCTAACATCAAGCTAGGAATCCCAACTGATAAGGGAATTTCAAAATGATACTTTGACAAACCACCCTAGCACTTATCCTATGCCTTCTAGGATTTTTGGTATACATGAATCAATTAGGAGTGAGTACAACCTAACCCATACCAAAGTTGTTGTGAACTCCTCCTTGTCTAGGTCAAAACAAGCTTCCCAATCTCTAATATAGAGGCCTACATTATTGTAGAAATAGGGCCCTCCTCAAAAATTTGAGCTTTATCTTCCAGGATAGAGAAAATGACCTTGAAGAAGCCTTTGGGCCCCAGTCTCAAATCGAATTCCCCCTTAGGTTGCCAATTTTGTTAGATCCAATGTTCCAATACCCTTTCTGTGGGAAAGATCCCAATGAAATTACAGATAAAAGCTTGATCTCTCATGCACTTTCTATGATCATCTAGGCATCTCATGGGGATCACAAATCTAGGGTTTATAGAGGCCTTAGGAATACAATGCCCTCTCAAATTCATTTTCCATTTATCACCCAAATTGGAACTATGAAGTCCTCCATGAGGATCATGTCTAACTATGAGCTAAGAATCCCAATGGCAAGGGAATTTCAAAAGTATGGTTAGCCCCCTCTTGCCCTTGTATTTATCATTTTCACTACCTCACACATCTGTCTGGCAGTAGTCTATGAAACCCTTCAGCAAAAGAGTAAAAACAAACCCTAATTCTTGCATAACGACTCTGAGAGACCTCAAATCGAATCATGGTAATTTTGTTTTCTCTTCCTAAAAACATGTTCTAAGTTTGTAAACATAAAAATAGTTTCTAATCTATCATAGAATAAGATAATGTTATTGTTCCACATTAGAAAACGTATAAATCTTCTCTTCACCGTCATAAATTACATTCTTATTATATTTTCATAAATATCCAATAATAAATTTTATAGATTTATTAATTACATTCCTATGATATTTCCATAGATATCTAATAACAAATTGTATGCATTTATTAATACTACATTACATTGCATTTTCTTTATGATCTGCATTAAAAAAAAAAAAGACATAATATTATTGTACTTTCTAGTCAATCAGATCTTATAAAAAGTACGCCGTGTGCCATGTTAAATATTATTTCAAAATTAATTTTACAATTATTAAATTATTTGAAATTTTTATTAAATATGATTGTATAATACTTTCATTTGGAGTTGTCTATAATGCGACTTTTTGGAGATTCCGGTGACGGAATCCGGCGAAAGAAATGAGGTTAAATCTTGATTTTTAGCAGTTAAAATGGTTTTTTAACTGCATATTTGGATTCAGCGCCCTGAAAAACCCTTGGGAACCATTGATTGTGCAGAAACTAGCTATCAAACTTGGGATTCCAATGAATTGCTACCGGATTTTGACCGGAAAAATCTGCCAGAAAGACTTTCAAAAAGTCACGTTATAGACTACTACCTTTCATTTTACACTCACATCTATTTGTGGAGTCACTTTTACAGTTCTTTTACAGTTCTTTTACAACCCAATACCAATGTTTTCATTTTAATTTTTTTTTTTTTTAACTTATGCTTATTGTGTTCAGGGTTGCATTATACTTATTATGTTCAGAATTGCCTTATTGACAACTTGAGAATTTATTTTTTATTTTTTTAACTTATACTTGTGTTCAGAGTTGCCTTATACTTATTGACAACTTGAGGATTTAAAGGGAAGTTTTAGGCTATGTAAACTTTATTTAAAATCAAACTTCTTAATAACTTCTTACACACTATAGTGGATTCTCATGTAATGTATCCAATGCCCTTGACTTCCTAAATGCCCTTGGTCATACCTTAATTTATCTTATTGTCGTAAAGCATTGTCAACAACTCCTCTCAAAATCATTTTGTTCATTGCATTTTTCCTTTTCTCCTTAATCTATTTGAGATTACCTTTAATTTTCAATATAATCTAAAACAAATTTATTGAATTATTTGAAAATACTCTAATTAATTTTATGTGACAATTCCTAATTCAAAACTAAAGATATAAATATAAATAAATTTATTTATATATAATTAAATTACACTCAAAATATTTTTAACCTTAAAGTATGGAAACTATATTAGAACTTGAGACATTGGAATATGGGAAGTAAATTTATTAGAACCTATCCGAACCTTACAAATTGCCAACTCTAATTGTGTAAAGGTTACCAT
>APFE030145912.1:5912-41438 GCA_000404065.3 Pinus taeda | reverse complement strand
GGGGACTCCTCCTTTTCTTAAACCTTCTGACTATCAATTACTATCGTAAGTTTCCAAATCTATCAAAGCCTTTCAAGTAGGGTGGAGGTCACCAAAATGGTTGCTTCTTGTCATTTTTTTCCTTTCATAGAAAACCTCAACTTTTTACTTGTTAAAAATAAAAGTCTTCTTTGCTTTTTCCCAAATTATAATATTATTTAGATTTATTCTTCAATAACATTTATATTATTTATTTTATTATTATTTTATCTTATATTATATCATTCATATAGAAAGTATATTTGGTAAATGAATTAGTAAATAATTTAATTAATAAATAAATTAGAAAATTAAATTAAAATTATATATATATATATATATATATATATTTATATAATTTTATTTTCTTGATGTATTTGATATAAACAATTCAAAATTTATTGTCAAATTTAATAGAAAATTTATTATTATATAGATTATAAAGAAGTATATATTATATATTAATATATAATATGATATGAGATTTCATAAATTTATTATTATTATTTAAAAATGCATTAATAATCTATTATTTAATATAGAAAAAATTAAGTTACACTCATTAACAATTAAAAACTATATAGACTAACTAAAAATTATATAAACTAACTCAAGTGATTGAAAATTTGATCTTTAGAGAAAATATTATGGTTGATTTACAAACACTAACTTCCGATATTCATTACTCCCTTATATCTCTACCAACTCAAGTGTCATAATCATTGTCCATAAACATATGTAGATGGTACTTTATCTTTTTATTATAGTAAAATTTTACATTATTTTATTATGAAAAAAGAAAGTGGTGTTGTTTAGTGTTTCTACTAATTAAAATTTTATTTTTTAATAATAATAATATAATAATAACATATTATTTATTGTTTTGAGGCTTCTGCGATCAGTGTTTTGTGTGTTGTTTTCTTCCGGAGTTTTCGCATCCATGATATTTGTTTGTATCGACGTTTCGAGCCCTCCATCGTGGCTGATCTATCCTGATGATGAGCCACGGTGGAGGGCTCGAAACGTCGATACAAACAAATCATGGATGCGAAAACTCAGGAAGAAACAACACAGAAAACATATTATTTAATAATATATATTATTATTTTTTATATTTTAATGTGATGGAAAAAATACCTAAATTGTTATGATTTTTGTAATCGATGAGAGTTTAAAAATAATTAAAGAGAATGTGCAAATTTATAATGGTATAATGTATATTTTCAGTAATTAAAAAGTTTAAAGAGTTAATTAAATAATAAAAACACTTAAATTTATAAGTGAATGATGTATGTCAGTTCATATTGTAATGTTTTCAACTATTTGTTAGGTGATGTTACTACAATTATTTAGTTCAAAAATATCTAATTTGAATGCAGAAGTGAAAATATCTAACCATGTCATAGTTGTTCTAGAACTTAGTAATTTTCTGGTTAACATGAATGTCATGTAAATATCTAAAATGCAATATTTTTCACATATAAACCTTGGTTACTTAACTGCAAAGTGGAATCAATGGTTAATCATCCACATTTAAAAACATTAACACCCAACCCTAACTAGGGTTCATAGACATATTAATATAAACTAAGGCATTACATTTTATTCAATAAATACAACAAATACCCAAAATAGGGTTTATCACCAGAACACAAAAAGTCATATGAGGCTACACATAAAGACATAAAAATATACAAATGCACAAAGTTTTAGGATAATTTCAATAATCAGTATGGTATATAAAATGGAATAATTATCTTGCCAAAAGAAAAGTCGACTAGCTATGGGATCTCCACATTCCTATCCGTCATAGACTGTGTGGTTCATGAATTTCAACCACGGGTCATCCCTCACTTGGGGCTACAACTTCGTAGAAAATAGTAAACTAGAAATAGCAACATATCTTTTGCCAAGGTACCAACCTAACAACCATAACTCCAAACACAGTGTTATACTTCCCCGAACCTACTACCAAGTGGCACACCCTTGGCAATGTCCAATTTCCAAGGCACCTTACACCTAGCTAGGAACATCTTAGATCTAGGCTTTCAGGAGCTCATGCAACTACAGGGATTCTAGGAACCCTTCCAGGCCATAAACCAAAACAGGTCCCAGCCAGTCTAGAACTCAATATTAGTGCTCACCAGTTAGTTCCACACAACCAAAATCACCATAATCATCTTCATCCCTCCTCATCATAACCATAATCATAATCATAAATAACATGAATGATACTCATAATAATCAACATAATAATAATGTTGATCATAATAATCCTCCATATCTTTAGAAAAAATATACTTTTCACCACTACATGGCTTCTCTCTTCCATGTGGAACATACTAAAGCCACATGGGCCTCAAGTGCCCTTTGTAACTAATACTTATCACCAAACACTTTGTTTCTTGTCACCATGGAGTTGGACTACCCCCGATACTCTTTTATCATGGAGTGGGCTATGTAGTTAGCTTATTTTATATTATATTACTATAAAAGTATGTAAATTAATTACATAAAGTTTACAAACTGCGTGCGTTGATTATTTCCTGTGTGGATTGAATGATGCCTCTCCGCTACTCAGTGACATCCGGTGGTGTAGAGGGCTGTGATTTAGTTTCAGTTCGGCAATCTGCAAGTTGAGGGCCAAATAGATCCTCGTGGCTTCTTCCTTTGCTTCGTGAAACCCACTGGCCAACTTGTGGATTCATATGCTGACAGGTAAATCTGCTGCAATCTCCAGTTCAGGGGCACAACAACATGCTTCCCCCACAATTTGTTCCAACTTCCGATTTTGTGCTACCACTTCATCACGTTGGAGGTTCAACTATTCTATGTTAATTCGTTGCTCACTAAGTACTTGTATCACACGTCCTCCCCTAGCACGGAGCTCCATCGTTGCACTATCCTAGAGCTGGTATAAGCTCTCGCATGGGAGGGTAGCCAAATTTAATCCAAGCCTTGTAAGTCAGCCTACCATAGCTCTGTCCACCGCATTCTCTATTGTTAATGCTACTGCTGAGAGTGTGATAGTATTAGCCATTTTGGCCTGTAATAGCTACTCAGTTGCTAACATACATGTAGATCCATGGGTAGCGACGATTGTCAGCTGTGAGCCCCGTGCTCCGAATTCCTGCAGTTGCACGCGGAGCACCCCCAACACAGTCTGTTGCTCCATCATGACCTCATTGAGCACCTCCCAGGTGACTTCATGAACTGTATCCCCGATGTCACCCAGGTCACCTTTAGTCAATGTGATAAGTTCCCCATCCAGCTTGGATGCCTTGGCCTTCTTTCGAGGCTTTGACTATTCTATTAGTCGCAGTCATTTTAAGGGAAAACTAGTGGTGGTTGGCACCACACCTTCCATCCCTATATCCATGCCTGGCTCTGTGGTCACCTTCGGGCCACTTTCATCCTCTGCCGTGGCAGCCCCTCCTATTATCGCCTTGCCTGTAAAAGCCTGCACTACCACCTGGGCCAACCGTACTTCCGCGGTGTGTTAATCATTCCGCTTCTGTTGTGTTAAGCACTTGGACTCAACCTTCTATTTTTGGAGGGTGGTCTCATCGCATCCTACCGCATCTGGTCCATGCCACTTCGGTGGCTAGGTATCCAGTACCGCAAAAATAGCCTCGTCGATGGCAATGAAGGGAAGGGTGGTCCACGTCTTCTCTGGATCCTTGTGCACCTGGATGTATACATGGTGCATATCTGCCTTAAAGTCGGCTATGTTCTTCACACTGTCATATGCCTCGGTAGATAGATGAGGTTGCTGGTTGATCCACTGGCAGATGTTCATGTCTATCAGCATCCAGAAAATATTAAGTTCGCAAATTCTTGTACTATCCTTCGTTTCCCAGAGCGACACGTACTTTGCAGCCTCTGGCTAATCCTAGTCTAGGGAAGGAAATTGGCTATCTTCGGGAAATTCACTCATAACCAATAGGATGGATAACAGCAACCATGTGTGGTGGAAGGTCTTACCCTCCTCCTGGGCCTCCCTGCAATTGGTTAGGAATTCATCACAGAGGAACTGCACCCAATTGAACCATTCCCCTTTTGTGCATTGCTCAGCTAACATGATGACTATTGTTGGGACCTCATTGCCTCGACATTTCCTCATCACTTTTCCTACCAGCAACTGGGTAGCAGTGCGGACCCCTTTGTCCTTAATACTATCAATAGCATACCCTCTCTGATTTTTCTCCAATTTGTATTTCTTTTTCAGGGTTTCCGTCATCATCACATCACCACTCATATCAATGATTTCCGTGGGGTCCCTGCCTTCACATGGAAGCTGAGAGATCCTATGAATGAGCTCTGCCATGATGGGGACGGGTTTGTCTATCCATAAGTACCCATTATGTACCAGGAAGAGCAGTTGCTTGATGACCAATATTGTAATGGGGGGCAGATGAAAATGTGGAATTAACAAGAGACAGAGTAGCCGAGCCTCTTCTACCTTTTGCAGCCATTCCTGCGACTATAGTGTCGTGACAGCCCCCTTCGTGCTTTACTCCATTAGTTCGCTTGTTGCCAAATGGGGAAACTTCTCAGTATCCGCAAGGTCCCAAACTTCAAATTCCATAATAGGGTTGCGGCCGGTCGTCGTGCCTTCGAGCGGGACCCCTTTAGGGAGAGACGAGGTGATGAGTATGCTATTAACGGCATCCAAATCTGTAGGTACCTTGGCCTTCCCTTTCCTTGGACAAACATACTTGGGTCGCTTTACTGGCTAGATATCTTCTTCCTTTTCTAGTTTTGGTTCTATTTCTTCGACATAGGTCGGAGGATCCTCTTCATCTTCATCACTCTCGATAGTAATGGTTTTTCCTTTTTCCTCCATTGACGATTTTCCGAATCACGTATTTCGCAGAGACATCTGGACCGGTTCTGCTAAATGTGGGTTCTTCTTGGTCTACAACATCCTGGGTAATTTAGGGATTTTGGTTGTGACATCCTTGGTTGTGGATATTGACCTGAGTAGGGACTCCCACATTACCTTCGGTAGGTCTTTAAACCGTGTGCTTCCTTTGACGACTGCCTCATTCATCCTGTGCCGTTCTATTTGAATATTGAACAACTTACTATGCAACGGGCCAAAGGGTGTGTGGTAATAAGCCACCTGTGCTTTATATCCCCTTTCAATTTCTAATTTGGTCGTGCTCCTCGTTCGTGGCTTATTAATGCGATTTTGGTGGCAATTCCATTCAACCCTGTGTCTTAATGGCCCGCTGCTCACTCCTCGGTGTCTTAAATGGGACGTCCTGTCAGGAACAGTAACTGCAATGGTCACCTCCCATCCTTCCCATGTGGTAGTGTAGCCCCTGGTAAGCGGATTTGTTCTATGCTTTTTACTAGCCCTGCACGCCACAACTGAATTTCGCAACCTTCTTACATATTGTTTTATAGTCCTGCGCCCTCTTTCAACTACATGGAGCGCTGAGTTTAGGCCTCCTATAGATAGCCAGGTGGTCGCCCCCCTCGTGCGAGCCTTCCTTTTCCCTACTAGCCTAGGTTGCGGGCACCCTTCGCGTACCTTTGAATCAGGTAGTACGTCGCAGTCTATGCTCCCTTGTTCAGTAGGGTGCAGTCACAACCATGATAGCAGGGTCTTGGCTTGTTCTAGTATCATAGGAGGGCTGGCTAGGTCCGCTCCCATTATTTGCACATTCCCGTGACCTGTTTGTGTGCCTCCTATTTTTATTTTGTCAATTTCTTTGTCCAGCCTCGCACTTTCCCTCCTTAGCCTTTCCCCCACTTCCTCTAGTTCACAAAGTGTCGTGCTGCCATGCCGAATGGCTTCCTGCAACCGCCAGATCCCTTAATCCAAGTCTTCTCATTCAAGTCGAACTCCAGGGGCAATGGTTAGAGACATTCTCTTTACTTCCCTGGTTTTATCATGTCCGACCATGGATAGAGTTCTCTTCACATAGATTGCTTTGTTTAAAGTCTTATTGGCCCAATGAACCCCTGTTACGTGCAGATTCAATTGGGTCGATGGTTGTGCCGCATATAGTTGTGCCCTCCATTGTAGAGGGGTGCTCGAACTGCTCTATCATGGCTACCCTAGCTACATTAACCGCAGACGTCCCCCAATCCATACCCGGAACTAACTTCTACCTTCAGAGTCATTCCACCTCATCTTCCTATGTGCACGCCACCCTGGTGTGATTGGCGTGCACAGTACTTCTTCCATCACACCATGCCGCTTCTGCTCTATGATTGAAGTTCCACAGAAGTTGACAAAGTCCTTCTCGTTTGTTGTGCCATTGTCTGTTAGTCGTTGCCGTACCTCGGTTGTCACGTGTCGTAGTGATCTAATCATCATGTTACAGTTGAGTGTTGTGACTTCATGCAATTGGTTTTGCTGTCGTTCGATCTCCTCATCTGAATCCGAGGTGCAGGAACTATCGTGGTCCCATGAGATTCTCTTGTCCGCTGTGGGATTCACCCGATCCTAGTCTTGCGTTGTTATCTGGTAGATGCAGTCTAGTTCATCGTCACTACCCTCGTCACGCACCAGTTTGGTGTAGTGCGCTCCTTCGGCTAGCTCCAATGAAACTATAACACTGACTGACTTTTTCTCCAATGTCATCTTTCATATTTTTTAAGTTGAATACCCCATTCATGTTTGTGGCCCAATATATTCCTAGTAACATAGGGTATGGATTACTGTCATTGACAATTTCTATTACCTCAAAGTCTGTTTGCGTACTTACGCCTTCAATGTCCATTATCACCCCTGGAAATATTCCCATCGGTAAGATCTTTTGCTAGTTGGTCATTCATCTTTGAATAGGAGACCAATGTAGTGCGGACCGGCCCATGTGTTCCCACGTTTGCTTATGCAAAACATTCGCATTTGACCCCAAATCGGGGCGCCCTTTCTTGCTTCAAACTTTGCATTTCTAAGCATAGGTTTTGCAGTTGCACGTGGATTTGCTAAACTCCCAACCCTAGATCCTATATTGGAGTTTCATGCAACCTCATTGTTGTCTCTAATGCTTCAGCTTGGGTTGTGATCTTTTATTGTGATAGCACCATCCTCAGATGTGGTGTCAAATATGCCACAAACTACGCACAGTGTTGTGCATCTGCCAACATCATGTTAGCCTCGCAGATTGTACTCTTAAATGTCTAATCCAGATCCCACGGGGTTTCACCAAGTAGCATCGTAATCTCCTTGAGCCTGATGATCGACTATGTTTCTGATTTTGGCTGAGTAAATTCTTTGTTTAATGCATCATCGATCGCCACTATTCTCGCATTTGGGTGATGACTAGAGTACTTTATATACCATGTCAGCACATGATCCTGCAACACGCTTACCAGAGTAGCCTTTTTAATATTATCATCTATTACACCCTTGGCTTCCCATACAGCCTTTACCACAAACCAGAACTGATCTGGTTCCTCATTTCCTACACCTCTAAATATCGACAACTTGATCGCACTCGCCATTCCAACCCTCGGTGGTGGCGGAGGTGGGGTAGGAAAAGATGGGTTTGATGTAGGTGAAGTGGGGGATGGTGTGGATGGCAGTGCTACCAGTGGAATGCACTGCCTTATCAATTAGACTGTGCTTCTTGGAGAGAACCTTGTGAGCTCCTCTTCGCTTTCTTGCGAAATAGAAATTATAGGATTGTTTTCTAATCCTTCGGTCCCTCGGTAGCCTCTTCCACTTCACATTACCCTAGACATCAATGGATGTGCATAACCCGTTTCTCACATAACAACATTTTAATCCAAGTATTAAATGATTTGATGTCCTTACCCCATGGTCCTTGGAGAAAGCGCCTTTCTACTTCGTTGTAACTCATAGTTGTGTCTATCGCAAACTTTGTGATAAACCCTCCTATTATTCGATCCAACCAGTGATCTATTGCCCGTGCAATTTTATATTCATATGCTTCTAGCTTGTGCACCGACTTTGGAGTCCATGCGATGGTTTGATCTAGTCTACACCTTCCCTAACTGTCAGCTAGCCTCGTGACCCACTCATACAGCTGTGTCGAGAAGGACACGAAAAAGATCTCGTGGATTTCTGTGTATATGTAGCGATCTAGCCACCTCTCCTCAGATATCCATGCATTTCTGTTTTCCTGTACCAAGAACTCATGAAGCTTCTAATCCAACCAATCTTCAAGTTCTTTCTTCATAGGGTTCCAGTGTTCCAACATCAGACATCCCTTAGGCAGATCCCAGTCTTAGCAACAGAACCATTTGTTGGCTTATTGGGCCTAAACCAGGTTTGGAAGAGTTATTAGCCAAAAAAATCTCATACTACCGGCCCTTTCGGCAACAGCCCACTGAGCGCAGACTGAAATCTCACCTGAGGTAGTATGGGAGGGTGCTAGAACCAGGTTTCCACACCCTTGGGATGTCTTGATGTGGTCTGGAGGGGTCACAAACCGTTTTGTGGCCTCGCGCCACTCTGTACTATTGTCTGGCTCCTGCGTAGATCCGCACAAATGTTCTTCCTTATTAATGAATTTATTACAGATCTTATCTTTCTCTTACAGTCTTTAAGCAAACATTTAACAATAAAACCTAGTGCGCGCAATCATAATTCTTAAATACAGCGAATAAATTTATAATATAAGCAACAAATAGATTCACGATAAATCACACAGTGATTCACAAATTCTTATCTTTATTTATCTCCTGTCAATACAACCAGATCTGCCCTGCGCACTCAGCTGCAGGGGTCCGCGCACACAGCTATGAACGCTACCCGGTCTCTGTGCACACAGCTACATAGCCTCTATCTATCTACCAACACCCTTGACTCAGACTTACAGATGCAGAGAGAATATTGCCTTCATAAACCCATAACATTCACAATCAAAACCCAAAAACTACTTTCTAACCATAGATCCTTGCTCTATTTATACATTTCCATTGTTCGCAGACCATGGGTAGGCCGACTCACTACAATTCGTGCTACGTGCAACTTGCGGAGCATTTACCATACTTTTACCCAAAATTGTGGGCTTTGAGCCCCAAAACCGTTATGTGGGGCCTCCGCTACCCAACATAGGCTTTCTCTTGAAAGGGTTTCCCAAATATATCTTGTGTTAGTTGTGGTTTGTGAGTTTTTATTTCATTTTCTCTATTTTCTACATTATTATTTGGCATGCATATGCAATAAAAAATAATTTAAAAACCCAGATGTGTATACATGTTCTTTTTTTGGTTTGGCGAGGCATGGGGGAGCTTAACACACATAAATTTCATTAAATATGTTGTATAGATTAATGCAATTATCAATAATTGTGTGTGGATTATATGTGAAAAAATTGGCATGTGTCACATTAAACATTTATGTATAAACATGTTTTGTAATCTTTTTCTCATATATGATTTTTATTATTTTAAATATTTATTTTTAAAATATAAAATTATAGGCTTATTGATTACATTACATTTTTAAGAAACACAAGTTTGTCTCTGTAAATTTCATTCTTCCTAATATTTATGGATAATCTTGTAAAAATAAATACACAAAATAGTATTAGTTATCATGTTTTTAATGAAACTCAAAATGTCATAAAGTAAAAATAAAATAAAAACAAGTTTTACAATGTAGTTTATAAGTACTTGGTCCATGATCCATAAAAATACCAAGGGTAATAGGAAATCCAAATCACATCATTGGCCATTTGTGTAATCCCTCATTGGTTTTGAAACCAATATTATGCATATATTATTCCCACATTAAAATTAAATCAAAGTTTTTCCCTCAAATTGTTTGTATCTAAGCATATTACATTGACTTTAAAATCCACACACAACCTCCATTTTCCTCTTTTTTTGGGAGATTAAGGGTAAATGTGACATAAGGACCCATTTTTTCCTCGTGCAATCCATGCTCCAACATTCATTGATTATCCTCTTACCTCTTCATCACTTTGACGAGACAATAAGAAATATAACACATATGATAAGATCAATTTAATGTGTGACATCTTGTGAATGAGATTAACTTCTTCCCAACTCTCTAAGATTAAACATGCACATTATTTCAATAAATCCTACAACCTTAATGGGATATTTAATTTTTATATTTCTTTTTATGGATACGCTACATAACAAACGTAAGCTTGTAAAAAAAAAAATTAGTAAGCTTCATCATTAGATTTTCATTAACAGTAAAAGAGTTTACAATAATAGCTAAAAAAACACCCTAGGAGGTGACTACATCAATCAGGGGTGATGAATTAGATGCCATTAATAGCAGAGGCCCAAAAATATAAATCATGACTACCAAAGGTCCAAAAAATATCATATTAAGATATCCTTAGGGCTTTTACAGCATAAGGAAAAAACATTAATATGAAGGAGATACACAAAACATGATGACTACAGTAGAAACGATTACAACCAAGCTTCCTCTACTTTACTCAACACAAACCCAAAAAAGACAGAATGGTATTCCTCACAAGCATACTCATGACCCACTGTAAACGTTGTCAACCCACTGCAAAACCATAGTGAAAAGCTAGACAATACCCACCTAAAGAGAGGAGAGTGATTCCCCTAGTGGATTGTTAGTCCAAAATGATGACCAGCGAGAGGGGAGAGGAGTTTGCCCAAGGATAGGTCACAGTTGGAGCATTAATAACTATAGGAATGTTATTCTACTCATTCGATTCAATATCTGAATCAGATACAAGAAACCACTCCACCCTAGTAAGCGAGGCGACGATGTCATCTAAATTGTAGCGAATCATTAGAGAAATTTTGAGGTAAAAAATGGGCTTCATAACAAAAATGTACAACAAACATAAAATTTATAAGAAAAAATATGGTTCTATATGATTATGTCAACCACGGGGGATGATTCATCAATTTTGGAGTAAAAAAATAAAAAACTACTTTTTCAACTCGTATTTTCAACTTATCTCCCTATGATTTTATTCAAATTTCGAGCAGGAGCACTAGTTAATTTATAATTTAATTTACCATCGAAGGAGTACCCATGTTCCATACTTTTTATGGACCTTACTACACCAAAAAAGTGAAATAAATGAAAAACTGTGATTGCAATCACATTTTTTCATGTATTTCACATTTTTGGTGTAGTAAGGTCCATCAAAAGTATGCAACAAGGGTACTCCTTGGATGAAAAACTAAATGTTTCATCCAATGAGTACTCCAACTCGACATTAGAGTAAAATCATGGGGAGATAAGTTTAAAATACGAGTTGAAAAGTAGGTTTTTCTTTTTTCCCTCCAAAACTTGATGAGGAAATCTAATCTTATTTTATTATTTCCACTATTATTTTATAATATTCCTTATGAGGCCCATTTTAGACCTCAAAATTTCTCTAATGATCTTGTACAATTCTCTTGATTTCCTCCTTACCTACAAACAATTTGTAATTGTTGACCTATTTATCATGAATGACCATGCTTAGCGATGTTAACAACTGATAATGTAGACAGATAGAATGAAGGAAATGGATCCCCCACTTCTAGAATTTTCCTAGATCAGAAACCCACTTGAGGCTATTTCCTCCAATCTTGGAATCATAAAATTATATACAATCCCCAAACTCCTTTGCCTCTAGGTGAATAATTTCCGTCCTCGCCTTAAGAGGAACTGAGTCAAAGTCATTGGCCACTGACTCCATCAAAACAAATTCTGTCGAAGAGAAGAAGATGAGCTTGGTGCACCACATGTCAGCTAAGAAATCTCTTCTAAGGGGCCATGATTACATATGAGCTTTAGAAATGGACTAAGAGGGAGGTGTTTGAAAGTATATAGGTAAGGATGCACAGTATCAGAGGAATGTGGTAAGACTGAACAAACAATACATCATCTACTATGGGAAAAAGAATTTGTGAATTGTGTGGTAGGGGAAGATATAAGATGAAGCCACAGAACTTGAAAACAAAGGTTTTCCATAATGCTTTGACAACCTGAAATTTTAAAGAACATATATAATTTTCAAAACTAAATGGAAAAGGTACCATGGTACCATACCCCACAAAACAACACTAGAAAACTAAAATAAATTCTAGCAGAGTCTAAGACTTGAGACGACATGGTGAGAAACACTGCCACCAATTCAAAAAAAGATTAGGACCCCAAATTGTTAAGAAAGAGCACAAAATACGTTGACTCTGTTAGAAACTCCGAGAACAATAAAGAAGAAACAAAACCTTTAGGTGACAAACCTTTAAACAATAGGAAGAAAATGAGGGAGAGTGACAAGAAAACAAACCCCACACAAGGTTGAAAGAGTCCACCCTACTCATCTAAGAGCAACACAAGGTTTGAAACCCTTCATAAAAAAGACTTGAAACATTGAAATACTACCACCCTGAGAGCTTAGCTAGGCATATATAGCCATCCATGGCTATGAGTGGACAGAGCCTTGAAGAAAAATAAGTAGAGTGTGAGAAAATAATGGAGACGTAGATGTAATATGGGGCAAGCTCTTTAACAGGCCCAATAAACGCAAAAATCATGCACTCTTGAATGATGTCTACAACCTTTGGGTCAGGATTTTGACTTCCCACAACCAATCCACCATGATAGAGCCTATCCATTACAGTTTTTAAGGGTTTAAACCTGTTGTGGAAGAGAATTTCATACACAAATCTAAATACTACCACCTTCTCACATTTAAGCTGATGGGACTATGGTAGGTGATCTGAGTCTTGAGAGTAGTGATCATGCCATGCAAGGATTGTATGGTGATAGGTGGAGATCATGGCTCTCGGACGTAAGACCACCAACCCGTGCACCATTCCAATGACCCACATGTTAATCATGTTGTATGTCACAAAAATTTAACTGTGAAACCACCCCCATTGGGGATGTTAACCTCCACTAATAATTTATCATGTTCCACCCATATTTTGATCTCGTGGATGTCCTCCCTAAGTGTCACAATCCTCCATGACTCATCCAAAACTAGATGGCACTCTTTGCTACCCCAATCTTCTAATGTGCCAGCTACCCTATTTCCCTCTTGTCGCATATGTTGGGGAATAACATAATCAAATTTTGAAAGAAAAAAAAATTGATATTAACTAACACTCCATGGAGATGCTAGTTGTGAGTTATTTTATCTACCTGGTGGCAATGAAATAGTACAAAGTCAATGATGAGCTTAGAGTCCCCATGGACTTGTATCAGTTGATACCCTTCTATGGGTACAACTTGTAAACTTTTCTCAAGTGCTAGGAAATTTTCTAGGTTGTTTGTTGTGACTCCACAAGAAAAATCATAGACATGTAAGGGGTAAGATTTCTTGTCTCTGATTATCCCACCATGCTTAACCACTCTAGGATTTCCTTTGTATGCACCATCGAATGTTAATTTCACGAAGGCTCTTGGGGGTGGTGTAAATGAAGTCTCATTGGGCTAGTGAGGGCCCTGTTTTGAACATGGAGATGAGATAGCCATAGAAGAATGGAGATTGAGGTTTCTTAAAATATTATCCTTAGGATCCTTAGATTCATCCGCTTCCCAATTGTACGAAGTGAATGGGAACACAGAAATAGTCTCCTGAATGTTGCGAAAGATTATTACTTTTAATAAAGACATGATCCATATTTTCATTTCAAACACTCTCAAATGTATTTATTTCCACAAGTTCCATAGGATAAAGTATAGAGCCAAATGTCAGCCTCTTAATACTGCCATATTTTTAAAACAACGACTAGACCAAAGATCCATAAAAGTCTTAACATCTACTGAATAGGGTAAACTGCATATGAATATTTGTGTGATGAGTTCCCAACTACCTCTTGTAAATATATATGTAATAAAAATATGTTATGTTGATTCTTCCACTTGATTTCATAGTGGATATAAAGAGTGGCCCTCGTTACCCCTTCTTTTTAAGGTGATCCCAAGTGAGGGACTATCCCTAATATATCAACCATAGAAAATTCAAGTTATTAGACCACCATGATCCATCCCATAACTGATTCCAAAATAATGTATTCTCCTCTATTTGAGGTCATGCAAGTAAGGAGTATGTTTCTTTTATTGAGAAGGTTCCTGATGATTGCTTCCCCAAACATAAGATATCCTGCTGTTGGGAGACCCTTGTATGTCTATTATCAAGTATATATTGGAACTCCTCCCATGAGTCACCACCATTTGTATGAGGCTAGTCACTTTTGTCCTTCCACTGTCTCCAATGTTGATTCTCATCTAAAGGCTCCCATAAATATACTATCTTATGAGCCCTCGTAGTACTTGATAGATTTTTAATGGACCGAAACCTTTCATTCTCCCCAAAGCAAGAATTTTGTTACAAATAATCCTCCTAGAAGGATGCTAGCATTCCTGCTTTGACCTCCCAAAATGCATAACGTCTAATAAGATCCCGACCTTCCTGGATCCAAGTCCAAATTATGAATCCTAGGATATTGCCATCAAAATGTAATCGACCCTCCTATGTGTGCAAAGGAAAATAATTTATGAGCCATATTTGTTTCTAAATTTGAGGGCCTCCCTGAATCCAAAGCTACCACAATTTCATACCATAAGTAGAGTTGATCAATTGAGGATCCCAGAGGCCCATACCTCTCATCAATCTTGGTTTAGTCAATTTGTTACAACCTAGAAGGGACCACTTGCATGTTTTTGTTTTACCTCTCCATAAAAATTCACTCCAAATAGATTCTAGGCGTTGCCAAACTATACCTGGAATAGGCATAACTGCTAACTAATAGTTTGGAATTGGTTATTAGACAGCTTTAGTCAATATTAAGTTGCTTGGGATTTGAGCGACCGAAAAGTCTAGTTGTTGACCTTCTGCCAAGTTCATTCTATGAGATATCCCCAGGTTGTCACATGTTTATGATACAAGGCAAGAGGTAACCCCAAGTATTTTTATGGTAGATGGCCCCTATTATATCCCAGACTTCATGTTAGTTTTAACTAAATAATCTTCAGGCAATTGAAAAAGAAGATATTTATTTGTCCTTGTTTACAATCGTTCCTGAAGCATCCATGAAGGTTTGTAGAATTTTTCTTATTATTTTCACCTCTTTCCAAGTGGGTAGCGCAAAAATGATGAGATCACCAACAAGGTTTTGATGTGAGATAGGAATATCAACACCATATAAATGAAGGTCATACACATTTTCCAAATCACATGCTTTATGAAACAATCCCCCGATCCCTTACATTGTTAATATAAAGAGAAACGATGATAGAGCATCACCTTTCCTCAGACCTTTGGAAGAAGTAAAGGTGGGCAATGATGACCCATTGATCAAGATAAAAATTAACATAGAAGATATAAGAGATGATGCCCAAGATATATACTATAAAAAACCATAAGCTTGAAGAACCTGAAACAAGTAGGTCTAACTTATTCAACCATAAGCCTTAGACAAATTAAGTTTAATAATAATACCTAGACATTTTGAAACCCTCATAGAGTGTATAATCTCTTTAACCACAATAATTCCATCTACAATACATATTACCTCCACAAAACTAGTCTGATTGGGAGAAAATAAAAGTGGCAACAGTGGTTTCAACCAATTGACAACTATTGTTGAGATGATTTTCTATAACACATTGCAAAGAGAAATAGGTTGGAAGCCATGGGAATTATTTGAAAGACCTACTTTTGGAATTATGGTAAAAGATGCTGCATTAAGAGCTACATGAATGGATTTGTTCTGTCTCGATTCTTCTACTAGTTCATGGATCTCCTTACCTAGGAATCCCCAGCATGTCGGGAAGAAATCTATAGAAAATCTATCGAGATCGAGTGATTTATTCATGGACATACCCATAACCACCATTTACACTTCTTGAAAGTAAATTTTTCTCATCAAAGCCATATTTTTTCATTACTAACTACCCAAGGGATATGCCAAAGAACTGTATTGATAGTTGGTTATCTTTGGGAGGAATTCTCAGTTAAATTACCACTATAATAACTAACCAATTCATGTTCAATTTCCTGATGTTGTATCTTATGTCTCCAATCTTCACCAATAATAGAGAATAGTCTATTAATATGGTGTCATTGTATTATGGAATTATAAAAGAAATTTGAGTTATCCCCTTCCTTGAGCCATTGTACCCTTGATTTCTGGTTCCAGAGTGTCTCCTCTTGTTGTCATCTATGTTCCAAATTATGGATATCCATCCCCTTTGTTTTCACCAATTTTGTAGATCTACCTTCGAGAATGATATGTTGTTTTATCCTTGACATTTTCCCTTCCAAGGCTATCTTATCCTCAAAAATATTCCCAAAAACTTGTTTATTCCACTATTTAATTCTAACCTTTAACGCCTTTATATTAAGCTAGAAGTGGGAATTTCAGCCTTACCTCGAGCATTAATCTCCAACTACCATTTTTTTAATAGGTTAATAAAATGTATGGCCTGGAACCAAAAACTTTCAAAACAGAATGATCGGTTAAGTAGGTCTTCCTTCAATTCAAGCTTCAGTCTAATCAGCTAGTGGTTAGACCCCATACAAGGTGAAATTGTAGCTTTGACAAATATATATTTGTGTAAAACTTCCTTAGATAGAATAAAATGGTCTAACCAGCTAGTTATTTGGTGTTTTCCTCCTCAAAAATTATTCCATGTAAATATACCATTGATTGCCATGATATATACCAGTTGTAGTTGCTTGATATATCCATCAAAAGTAGTTGATTCTTTGTCTAGTATATGAACTCTTCCCTTATTCTCACCTAATTACCTTACGAGGTTGAATTATCCTCTCACAACCCATAAATATTCCCCAATAATTTGTTTAGTCTCCATAAGTTTATTTAGAAAATGGATTTCATCCCTAGTGGAGAAAGGAATATAAATTGTTGTTAAGAAAACCAACTTACTCATCCCAACGTATCAAAATATTCCTATCAAAACCATGGAAAGTTTTAGAGGATAATATTCGCAAGTGGGCTAATTTTCCATGGTTTTCCCAAAAAAAGGATTTGCGAAATTTCCATTTGTTTCTAAAAATGATTCACCCAAATTTTATAGTATACAATTTTTTTACCTTAAAAATTGCCAAAATTGTATAAAGACTATACATAAAACTATTATAAATTTGCATGTTTTTATAGATATATCAACAAACATTTTATAATTTTCAATTTGGGGACTAGTAAAATTTGCCAAGGTTTCTAAACTTTATGACAAATTTTCATCCTTTAAATTTTCCCTGATCAAAACTCAGGTATTTGCTATCCAGTTTTGGAAAACTGCCTCATTTGGGTTCCACCATACAGCCGAACCCCTCACACTGCCCCTCGCATCAAGGGACATTGATTGACAACCATTCTGATAGTAAGTTGTTATTTACTTCATTTTTCCCCCATTATTTTTGTTTCCTGTTATCACTCAGATTTTCCTTGAAGTTGTCAGAAGAAGGAAAGGGGTCCGAGGTAACCACAAACCAACTTTTAAGTATAGAATCTAGCCAATCTGTACTTAGAGAGGGCTCTCTCTTTCTGATTTAGATTTTTTTATGGGATATTAGGCTAGTCGTGAAAGCTTGGGGGGTTTTCATTTTGTTTGGTGGTGGAATTCAAGAGAAAGTAGGTAGGACAAGGTATTTCAGGCCATTGGGCTATGGAGTCAACTGAAGATGGCTTAACTGGATTAGTTTGATTCAACAAAGGAGGGCTTCATAGGGAAAGATAACTAAACAAGATACAAATGATAGCTTAAAGGGTGAGATGGTCTTGAAAAGGAGGAAGGGCAATTAAGAATCCTTCAAAAAAGTTCAAGATGAGGGAAAGTGGGTGATCATTAACAAAAAGCAATTAAGAATTTTTTGTTAAATGGCCACAATGGTAAACTAAAAGGGAGGGAGCAATTAAGAATTCCCTAACTATGATAGCTTAGAAGGAAACATTAATAATATAAATGATTTTAAAGACAGAATGCAGTAAAGAACTTTCTGAAATATACTTTTTCGTTTATCATTGAGATATGGAACACATATGAATATTTAAACGAGAAAATTGTAAAAACATAAGATATAGAATAATTATTTGTTTCTCGTTTGACACGGGAATCCTGTAAAAGTCCTTTTCTTTATTACTTTGTCCAACCAGCCATACAATAGTTGTTCAATAGCACTTCTATTCCAAAATAAAGAGTCTACAAAAATGTCTAAGGATCCACCCCCAGTACTTCAAATGAGGAACTACTTATACAAAATTTACAACAAATATCTCCTAACTGAGAGAGATATATTCTAGGAAGACTAAATATATTTTACATGAATGTAGAGACAGATGGTCTCGAAAGTAAAAATTGAATGTAAACTGCTTGGTTGTTATCCCTGTTTTTATTGGAGCTGGAGGTAGGCCCTATGATTGTGCATCTTGTTGTCTTGCCCGTAATTTTGTGCTAGCTGATTTTTTTGCTCTTTTCATTGATACTCTTTTACCTTTGACTGATAATCTTTACCTTCTTTACTATCAATCATCCATTTTTACCAAAATTGACTATGGTAAATACTTCAATTCACTTTTTACCATGGTAAATCATAAGATGTTTGTCATGTCGATTCACCAATCATCTCTTGGTATCCTAGTCCTTGTAAGTTTTCTATAAATTTCATCTGCTTCTGTGTATTTTACAAAATTTGGTTGTACTAGAAACAAGTGTTTCAATTCATGTTCAACATAAAAGAGGTTCTCCAAACTATCATAGAGAACTTTTACTGTGGGTAATGCCTTGGGTGTAGATGAACTAGCAGAGGAACTGGCTTAGTTGTTTGCATACTAATGTAATTTTTTGACATAATCATCCTTCCTCATTAACTTATCATTGATTTAGCTTGTGCCTCTTAGCACCAGGCTGGTCTGAAGAACCACTAGTAGGGGTAGCTACTTCCCTGTCTCTTTTTAACATTTTTCCTCATTCAGAGGAGTCTGCAAAACTAGGGGGTCTCCCATATTAACCTGAGCTGGATGGGACTGTGGTGGATCCTGTCTTTCAGAAATTTCAGGCTACTTTGACATGTCTAGTTGTCCTGATGGTGGAGTATTGGTTCCTTATTCTTTTCCCTGTGGTGGTTCTACAAGGGGTGCACTAGTTTCTTGTGAGTGCCTTTGAGAAATCTCTACTGTAGAGGCACTAGTTCATGGTGTTGGCTTCTGAGTAGTTCCAACTAGTACCTGTTTACAAGAGTCCAGGTCAAGTCTCTTTTCTAGGTATTTCATCACATTCTCTACATTGACCTAATCACTATCCATCTCAACTAGAGTTCCTTCCCTGCATTCATCCACATTTGCATATTTCTCTATTTCAGGAATTTTGTTATGAAAATATGATCACGTCTTGTTTTTCATTCTTCTATCACAAATCAAACCTTGTGGATTATACCTCCAAACAAAACTTTTCTTTAGTCTCATATGTTCTAGGATTTTTTCTGCTTCTTTGTCTGCTTATCTATTGTTGCATATAAATGGGCCTAAATGATCTTTAATTCTCAATTGTACTTTCTTCTTGGCCTTGGTAAAACAAATATGATTAGAGTTTATCATTTGCCTATAATATTCCAATGCAGATAACCTCATAGGAACATATTTTGGTAGTTTGAATGAAGAAAGTTCACAACCATAAACTCTGATCTCTGTGTGATTTTGGTACAAGTACCAGTCACCTATTTTGTACTGCTTGGATAGCTGAAGGATTCCTTTGATTTCATCACTAATCCTAGGAGGAGGACTTCTTGTCAGCATGGTGGTCACTGGGTAGACAAACTGGTCAATAAATTCATTGTATGAATAGGGACAAGCACATGAATAGTGGAAGATAGAAGTCCAAAAAATGACTGATCTGGGATTACCCTTTGTATCAAGTTTATTTATAGAGAATGGGAACTTGTCAGACTGATAGTAAAGGAAAAGGTGATATATGAACTTGGTGGAATACTTGAATACTTTTTCATTTTCCAGCCTCATGAACTGGTCATGGATTTTCTCAGCAATGAATGCAGCATAGTTATACTTGATAGTAGGAGGCTGACCAGGGGTAAAAATGGACATTAATACTAGGGTCAACTCATCCACATACTCACTAGTATTGAAACCCATGACTGCAGCTATCATATCAACTATAATTTTACTTGTCTGTGTGAAGAAAACTAACAAATAGGGAGGGGGATTTTTGGGTTGATGTTGCTTATCCATAAAAGTCTGGCAAAGGCTACTGAGTTTAGACTGGGACAATCTAGATTATTTCTTTAGCAAATCTCCACGGGAAATTAGGGTGAGATCTTGACCGGGCTGGAACTAAAGCATCTCATTGATTGAGTTTGTAGTAATAGTGAAGAGAATAGTTTGATTGGGGGACATTACTGCTCTGAGGTTGGGATCATAATTGGTGTGACACTGATGGATAATGTCAGGGAAAATGGACACAGAGGGGAGCATGTACATTGGGAGATTTGATTCCCATAGTCCTATGGTATCATAGCCATTCATGTAATTGTCCCGGCATTGGAAAAATACTTTCAAGTGGTCTTTGTCAGTATCCAGGTATTTTATTTGAAAATCTCTATATGCTGGGGGAAGATAATCCAAATCATGGTGGGGGGTAGTGATAGGTTCGATATTGAGGGCTACGGGGGTTTCCATTCTAGTTCTTGTGGATTCAGATAGGAAATTGGGGTTTTTAAGTGGAATTAGTGAAAACAGAGGGTTTGGGGAGTCTTGAATTTCAAATTTAGAAACTAAATTATAATGAAATTTGGGTTTTCCAAATTAATTACAAAGGAAAGAAAGTATTCATAAGGCTTCTGGACGGAAACTGGTAAATACCTATTTTTGGTGACGGGCAATGGAATGTAGGTTCACTGGGTGCGAATGGCGGTCTTGGAGCAACATCGAACTACAAGTTTGAGGGTGGCTAATGGTTGGGTGTACAAGCTAGTTGACTTCAACATTCAGGTTGCATGCATGCGTTCGTATAAATAAGGACGAAAACTATTTAACTTTGTTTTTTATAAAAAGTCAAAGATTTTGGTGGGTTTGGGATTTTGATAGATGACATCAGCGGGGAAGTGATTTGATATTTTATCAAAAGAGAGAGGCGGTAAGCAGTTTTCATCGCACCACTAGTGGAGGGGAGGTGGTATTTGGGCGAGACCGCACGATTCCATACAACATTTGACACATAGCACAGGTACTATTTACAAAAACGCTCACCATCGCACGCTAAAGGTCGACCGTGGGGCTCGTGCGATATGCACGATGACCGTTGGATCTGGGGGATCCGATCGGACGGTTGTCGGGGAGTTGGGATGACAGGTGTTTAATGAAGGGGGCCCGGCGGTGATTAAAAGCTTTTAATTACATCGGGGGCGACATGATTGGTTGAAGTTATTAATTAATCGTGAGGATTAATTAATTATTTTATTAGCATGGTGGGGTCAGGCTCTTAATTAACTACGGATTAGTTAATTAATCCCATTTATTGATTTATTATGGTTATACTTAAGCGAGGGGCGAGATATGTAAAAATTTAGGGAATTTGTATATTTATAATAATACGAGAGTGGGTAACTTTATATAGGGGAATTATATAATAACATGAATTAGTGGTTAATATGACTTTGTGAAATGTGCGCTAAGATAAAATGTTTCTGAAAGTGGATTTCATCATATAACATTTATAACTTAGGCTAAGTGAACCTAAGGGTTTATATGAAAAGTTTTTTATTTTCCCTAAGTAAAATAGGATTTTACTTAGGAAAAGATTTATTAGGGAAATGAATAACTTATGAAGGGGTGTGATTAATGGTGAAGGGGCTTAAGTGCATAAGGCATTATAAATTATTGGGTCGAGGGTCCGGTCCCTCCAAAAGTCAGAGAAATGCTCTGAGCCCCTCTAACTTGATAGATACATTGGCACTTAGGGGAAATTAGTGAAAATTGAGGGGAAATGAGTAGGGAAGTTAATTATTTTTGACCTTGCTTGTTTGATGTGCCTTCCATGTGATGCATGTCTTTGCCTTGTGATGAAAGTAAAATATTTAGACATTTAGACTTATCATTCACCACATATTATTCTGCAACCATCATCTACTTACCCTACCTACTTTAACCTAGCATTTTCACTTCTTTATTAGGGTGCACTTAGACTGGAAAACCCTTTTCAAACTTTCTTTTCTTTTACATGGTGATGCCTATCTAAGTCTATACTTATTACATCCAAGGGCTCAGATTAAACTGTTGAGCTCCTTTTATTTATTCTACCTATCTAATTATCTGCCAAGATTACACTGTTTGGTTAGATCTTTATTCTCTACTTCTAAAACATGAAATTGAAAATATGAACTAGTCAAGTTTAAACTATTTGACTACTCATGAATTGTGGCATAGGTGACAAGCTGCACACTATTTTTATTATAGAAAAGTAACAAACTAGTGGCATTAAGATTTGCACACTTTCCTGGTCTTTTTTTGTTGGAGTTCATTTTCTTTCATTTTTTTGACCTCTTTTTATTTCTTTTCACCTTTTTATTTTTCTTTTAGGGTATATCCTCTTTACATTTTTTAAATTTTTTGATTTTTTACAAATATAGAAAACCTTTGCAACAAGTAAGGGTATGAACATATTTCAAAGCTAAACAAGTCAACCATGATATATGACACCTATTGGTATAGGGGCATAACGTTTCCTATAGAATTACAATTGTCAATTTCTTTGTCTTGATCCTTTCTTTATGATAATGTTGTTTCCATTTGCTATTAAGTCCCTTAATTTTCCATCAGAACATTCTTATAATGAAGGATTGGTTAGGGGTGATAATATCTTTGGTATGGTGGTTTCTTGACCAAATTGACTCCTAAATTCTGCCTCGCTTCCTTTTTAGGTTTGCTTCCTATATTTTTGAGGTATTTTGGGAGATCCTTAAGGAGGATTTCTTTCCCTTTCTCTTTGAGAGATGGAAAGGAACGAGATCCTTGTTCAGTACCTAAGGAGTGCCTTGTTTTCATTTTCTAGTTGAGCTAATAATTGGCATATAAATCTCGATTTTCCTTGGATAACTCCCCCAAATACTGTTGAGCCCATTCTTTCACCAAGTAAATCAAGATCCTTTCCTCGCCTGATACTTTAGATGATTTTTTCTTGAACAACGGGGCAACTTCCTTAAAACCTAGAAAGCCAAAGAAGTCAAATTCTCCCTATTGAAAATCTTCATCCTCTAATTTTTTCTTTAGGGCTTACTTTTTAGGGGATATTCTAGAAGGTTCATAAACCATTAGTGTATCCTTTGTTTTGTGAGGGTCTTCCTCCATGGCATGTAGAACAAAAAAGGAATTCTTGCTATCCACCGAATTGAAATTTGGAGGGTTTTTATTCTATTTGTTACATCTCACAGTAGTGACCTTTGTAAAACCATCATTTCTTAATAGATCCCTTGCTTCTTGTTCTTTTCATCGCAGGGGGAAATACTGTTAGCTCTGGTATGCAACACTAATATTCTAAGATCGGAAAGGATCATGGCCTGATTTTTATGTCTAAAGAAGGGGTTTCACATTGGTCACTCTTCTCTTCTTTCCTTCTACCCTGCTTACTCTCCTCCATCTCTGTTTCCCTATTTTCCTCCTAACCCCAACAAAATAACCCCTTTTGACTTTAGCCCTGAGTGAAAAACCCCAAACCTACCACAAAACCCCATCATATGTCTTAGCACATTCATAACTTGTCGTGCCACATTCCCGTTGTTGATCATCCCGGTGATCCAACGGCTCCTATCGCACCTGATAAAGGCAAACTGCTCTACCACTCCCCACCATCAGATCATCTCTGCCAAGATCTGATGGTCTTCGCTCTCATTGCGCCGAAAATTAGATCAAGTGATAGTGCGCGATGAGAGCAGTTTTTCTCTCTCATCCGTTGCTACGTGTTGATCATTGAATGGGATCGCTCGGCCCTGGGCTTTTACCACTTTACGCCTAAAAGCGATGCGATGAAAACCATTACTGCCCGACCAACCTACCCCGCCCGTTAAACATCCATGCAGCTCCCTAGTCCGATGACCATCTGATCTGTCCACTGGAGATCTAACGGCCCTAAATCACCCTGCTCCCACCTCAGCCGATAGCCTCCGTTGAGCCATCTCCACCATCCATTTCCCCGATTTGACGGCCAATCTTCTCACTCACCCAAATCGTTTACCTACCCATGCATTCCACATCTTCGACCATTCTGTTTGCTCAAAGAAGGAGATGACTAGCTCTGCCATCATCAGTCACAGTCAAACCCCCAACAACCATATTTAATAGAAAGCATGGCCAAAAGGAGAAAAGGACAGGCAAGACTCTGTAACTAAATTTATCAGTCATGGACTCCAATAGTACGAGTGCTCCAACAGCCTAAAAGGACAACACAACACCTGAACAGATTGGAATCCTCCACTGAAGCAAGAAAACACATTCAAATACTTCATCAGGCGGTTAAATGCAGTTGGTGGTCAATTATGACCCCTCCATACCTAAAATGGCCAAGTGCCATAGCATTGTAAACTTATAAATATCCAGAAGTAAGATGTAATCAGGGTTGGCATTTGATGTAAGGTTCAACTTCTGGAGACTGTAGACATTTTGTCACTTACAGCGTCTCATCTTCATTTTCAGCTAATACAATCTTCTTTTGCTATTAACTGCTCATTGTCCACTTTTTTCTTATTCTAAGCTTGTGCCTGATATGTTTCATTCTTGTCCTCTTGGCGTTTAATGCTAGATAACTGTCGTCTTATCTCTGTGTTAAAGTATTGATTGCCTCACTGAATAGGTTAATCAGGTTTCTTTCTATCTAATGCAGGAGAGCTACCATATTGTATTTGCATTAATAGATTAGATTTATAGGTTCCTTTACTAGTTGCAGCTAGCCATCACATGGTCTTGTGCATCTGCTGGTGTGGTTAGTATTCCTCATATTCACCTTATATCTAAACTGTGAGCATTGGTGGTTTAAAGCCTTGTAGTCTGAGGGTGTTCATGCATGTCTAGAGTAAAATAGAGTGAAAGTGGTTATCTCGCTTGAACCAAACCATCATTCCTTCCATTAAACCTACAACAATAGTTGAATTTATATGTTACCAGGCATCTCCGAGCTACAACCTAGAAGAGTTTCTTGGAATCCTAACATAATTGGTGCCACTACTGGGGAAAGGAGATTGAAGCTCAGCTTCCCTGGGAGAACAACACATATCTAGCTTTGACAATAGACAAAGTCTAGACACATTTTTGGTTGTAATCATCTATTTGGCGACTCTACTGGAGGTTGAACCTCTTGGCGACTCCACATTACAATTCTGGCTCAGTTTGTGAGACATACTCAAAGAAATCCTCAGAAATCACCAGCTGACCCAGTACCTGACCCTAAGAAGATTGTCAAGCAGAGAAAGGCATCACAAAAAGGAGCATCAGGATCAGTTAAGCCTAAACAATCTTATGTGTCTCTGCAAGAAAGCCTTGTAACCGAGCATGCACATGTTGAAAATATAGAGCTTGGCACTATCAGTGAAGGAATACCCTCAGAGATTCATAAAGCTCCTTGTTCAATAAGTTCCCCTTTGGATCTCAATCCAAAGGAAGCCTCCCTTCCAGTCCATCATATTCCTTTAGCCCTGCTAATCATTTCTCAACTCCCTACCTTTCAAACTGCCAGTATCCTTCCCTCTACCCCAGTCATGGTAGGCCCACAAGCACCTACCAAAATGGAAAGAATCATAGCTTCTAGGTATGGACCCCTGGTCCTACCTGTTCCTTTGAATGCCATGCCTGTAGGAGAGTATCAGAAATACATGCCTAAGTTCACTGGTACAGAGGGAGTAACAACTGAAGAACACCTTGAGTCTTTTTATAGCTATGCTGATGACCTAGATATCGGTGAGGATGATGTGTGGATGAGAGTATTTGTCCAAAGCCTTGATGGAGAGGCTAGAAAGTGGTTCAGAGAACTGACCCCTAGGTCTATAATAGAAATTGAGGCATTAGACAATGTGTTTTTAAAGCATTCGGGAGATAAGAAAGATCTTCTATACTACCATACTGAGTTTGGGAACCTGAAAAGGGAAAATGGGGAGTCATTGTCTAATTTTAATAAAATATTCAATCGTATGTATAACAAGATACCAGCTGAATTGAAGCCTACCCCCACCTCTACTAAACTCACGTATGCCAATGCCTTTGATTATGATTTCTGCCTACTATTAAGAGAAAGAAGATCTGCCACTCTAGCTGAAATGCAAGGTGTGGCCTTGGAGGTGGAATCCAATATCATGGCTACAGAGAAACTCAAAGGACACACTAATAGAAGGAGGTAGAGAGGTGAGGCTTCCTCCTCTTCTCCATCTTTAGAACCTAAAATAAACAAAATGACTAAAATGATAGAGTCATTGGCTACTAAAATATCCAAACTGAAGGTGGAGTAGAGTTCAGGGAAAGCAAGGCTTCCTAATACATTCACTCCTAGAAATCCAAATCCATCCAAAAGAGCAAATGAACAATTATAGATCATTCAGAGGGGCAAAGAGGCCAGTGAAGAACAAAGGGTTAAGGCTCCTTTCCAGAACATAGTCATGGAGGAGGAATAGTTTGATGAAGAGGATGAGATTCACTGTATGGAAGACAAGGGCAATGCTTCCTTTTTGACACTAGCTGCCTACGAAGATTCATTAATCAAGGACTAGACCAGTTAAGAGTGGGACAGAGAAGCCATTCTACACACTGAAGACCAACAAAGATATAACTTGAGGTCAAGAACAAGTAATGTCAAATAGAATCCTACCCAAAGAGTTGTTGTCCCCACAGAGTAGCAGATCAGCAAACAAAGGAGACCAACAGCTGATCCCATCATCCTCAAAGCACTAGCTCAAGAGGTAAGAGGCCCTGACAAGTCCCCTTCCCCTTTCAGTTTTAAATCAGAAGTCCAGAACTTGAAAATATGTGTACCTCTTATAAAACTTGTAAAGAGTGAGGCCTTTAGGAAGCCCATCCTTGATGCCCTTGAGCTGAAAGCCACACAAGCACCCAATGGCTATGTGAATTTACAAGATGATAAACCGGCAGTTGTGCTTAGCCCAATGATTGAACTTGCTGATAACAATTCCCCATCATTTTATGTCTCTCTGACCATTCATGACAAAGTCCTCCACAACTGTCTACTGGACATAGGTGCCAGCCATAATCTGATGCCCAAAGCTGTCATGGAAGAGTTAGACCTTGACATTACCAGACCTTATCATGATTTATTCTCCTTTGAGTCAAGGAAGGTGAAATGTCTGGGGTTAATCAAAGATTTGGCTATCACCCTGACTCAACTTCCCATGAAGAGCATGACGATGGATATTGTGGTAGTAGATGCCCCCCTAAGTTTGGTATGCTACTTTCCAAAGGGTGGATTAAGAGGTTAGGTGGGACATTGCAAAATGACTTATCTTATGCCACTATCCCAGTTTTTGGAGGAGAGAGCAGAAGATTGTACAGGGAAGCCCAACTGGCCTATATCATCAACGATGAGAAGAATCCCACTAATAATCCCATTTACGCTGTGGACACTGATTTTGGAGCATGTATTCTCCAAATTGAAGAATCCCAGAGGGCCTCAGTGTAGCTCAAGAAACCAATAGGCTAGGCCATAGAAGAAGAAGGGACATAGGCTTGGGAGATGTTCTTTGATGGAGCCTGTTCAAAGGAAACTTCTAGAGAAGGAGTGGTGCTAGTGTCTCCAAAACAAGAAAGCACACATCTGTCCTTCAAACTGACTTTTCAAGTCACCAACAATATAGCAGAGTACAAGGCTCTAATATTGGGCTTAAACGCTGCCAAAGACATGGAAATAAGAGACATAAAGGTGTTTGGAGATGCTGACCTCATCATTCAATAGGTGAACAAAACGTTCCAATCAAGGCACCTGAGGTTGAAAGCATACAGAGATGAGGTATGGAGACTCAAGGATTCTTTTGATAGTTTCTGTATCTCATATATTCCTAGAGTAAAAAATTAGCTTGCTGATTCTCTTGTCCTGTCTGCTAGCATGTTCATCCCCCCCATGCCCCCTAAGTTAGTTTATGAAGTCTATCTAAAATATAGACCATCCTTGCCTAATAATGTCCAGCACTGGAAATTCTTTGAGGATGATGATAAATTAAATAGGTTTCTGCAAGTCATTGATGAATTCTCTGAAATGCAAATTGATCAACAGAATGAAACCTTGGAAGAAAGCCCCCAACGCCAGCTAAAGAATAGAATTGGCCAAGATAGTATTGTTCATCTGCCTAGCAATCATATACCAAAAGGGCTAGTGCCTCTAGAGAAGTTGTTTGACCATAATGATGTGCCTCATAATATTTCCCAAAAAGAAGATTAGTCTGCAGTCCATAAGCATAACATAGGGAGTCCAGATCATCCAAAGTATATAAATATGTCCACCCATTTTTCTGCCACCCAAAGTTCTGAGTACTACACCTTAATGAAGCAATTTGCTGATGTCTTTGCCTGGGAATACAGTGACCTTAAAACTTATGACAAAAATATCATCCAACACAATATCCCATTGGAGAAATACACCATTCCTTTCAAGCAGAAGCTAAGACCCATGAATCCTTTGCTCCTCCCTCTGATTGAAAAGGAAATCAGGAAGTTATTGGCTACCCAAATCATAGTTCCTCTCAGATATTCAAAGTGGGTAGCTAACTTGGTAGTGGTGAGGAAGAAAAGTGGAGAAATCAGGTTGTGTGTTGATTTTAGGGTCCTGAACAAATGTTCTAAGAAAGGCAATTATCCTCTACCCAAGATGGATCATTTGCTGCAGAAAGTCTCGGGAGCCAAAGTGATGTCATTCCTGGATGGATTTTCATGATATAAGCAAGTTGTTGTACATCCAAATGACCAAGAAAAGACTACTTTTACCACTCCTTGGGGCACATTCATGTAGTCTAAGATGCCCTTTGGGCTGATGAATGTTGGAGCTACCTTTCAGAGAGTTATGGATATAGCGTTCATAGGAGAGAAGGATAAATTTGTCCTTGTCTACCTGGATGATATAACAGTATACTCCAGCAGCCATCAAGATCATTTGCAACATTTGAAGAAAGTGTTTTTGAAGTGTAGAAGGTTTGGGATATCAGTGAATCCTAAGAAGTCACAATTTGCTTTAGAAGAAGGCAAGCTTCTAGGACACATTGTTTTCACTACAAGTGTCAAAATTGACCCAGAGAGAGTGAAAGCAATACAAGCCTTGTCTGTTCCAAGATCAAAAAAGGACATCCAATCTTTTCTGGGTAAAATTAATTTTCTAAGGAGGTTTATTCCTAACTTTGTAAAATTGGTAAAGCACATCACCTCCATGCTGAAAAAGGGATCAGAAATCAAATGGACTGATGCAGCTAAAAGATCTTTTGAAGCCATCAAAAGAGCTATTATGGAAGCCCCCACTTTGATCAGACCAGACTATAGCAAGGAGTTCCATATCTTCTCATTTGCTTCAGGTGACACCATTGCAGTAGTCTTACTGCAGAAAAGATGATGAGGGTTCATACCATCCAGTGGCATTCTTTAGCAAAACCTTAAGGGATGTTGAGCTAAGGTATGATATTATCAAAGAACAGGCTTATGTTTTAATCAAATCTTTGAAGGCTTTCTGAATCTACATCTTGCACTCCAAAGTAATTGCATATGTGCCCTATGTTTTAGTAAAAGATGTCCTAACGCAACCAGATGTTGATGGAAGAAGGGCTAAATGGATTGCAAACCTTATTGAATTCAACATAGAATTAAAGCCCACCAAACTTGTCAGAGGTCAAGACCTTGCCGAGCTGATGGCTGAAGAAAATTGCAGGATGTTGGACATGAATTGGATAAGTACAAATTCAGACAACAAACAGATAGGAGAAGCAATAGTAGGGCATGACTAGTTGTTGGCTAGAAATCTAACTTCTTGTGAATGGTATTCTACAATAGCTCAATTTTTGTTGAAGCTAGAAGTTCCTCCAAGCCTTAGTTCAAGCCAAGCCAGGACTATCAAGCTCAGAGCAACCAATTTCTGTATCCATGACAACTTGCTATATTGGAGGGATCCATATGGAATCCTTTTAAGATGTCTTGACAAAGAACAATCTATGGAGGTCATGCATCAGTTCCATTCCATCATCTATGGAGGACATCACTATTGGAAAACCACAGCCCACAAGATCCTCAGGGCTGGGTAATATTGGCCCACCTTTTTTTCTAATGTCTTTTCATTTGTAAAATCTTGTGACAAGTGCCAGTGGTTTGAAGGAAAACAATAGTTGAAGTCCTTACCCTTGAAGCCAATACATGCTAGTGGCCCTTTCCAGCAGTGGGGCTTGGATTTCATAGGGTAAATTAATCCACATTCTAGTGGCCAGCATAGATGGATCTTAGTAGCCACTGACTACTTCACTAAATGGATTGAGGCCATCCCTACTAGGAAAGTTGATCACCATGTGGTCATGAAGTTCTTGACAGAAAACATTTTCACCAGGTTTGGCTGTCCACACAAATTGGTTACAGACAATGCAGCAACCTTCAGGGCAAAATAGTTGGTGGACATGTGTGACTCAATGGGCATTAAGTTAGTGCATTCCACCTCATATTACCCTCAAGTTAATGGTCTAGCAGAATCATCCAATAAGAGCCTGATAAGGATAATCAAAAAGCTGTTGGAAGACAACAAAAGGAACTAGGATTCCAAACTGAAATTTGCATTATGGGCTGACAGGGTGACCACCAAGAAATCCACAGGGAACTCTCCATTCAAGCTGGTATACGGCACTGAGGTTGTATTCCCAATATAGTTGATCCTCCCTGTGGCGAAGTTCTTGCAGGAAGAGCAGAATGAGGAAAATATCATGGCAAAGAGGATTAATGACTTGGTTGAAGTTCATCAGATCAAAGATCAATTGATTGAAAAGTCTGCAGCACATCAAAAAAGAATTAAGGAAGCCTTTGACAGAAAGCCAAAGATGGACAATTTTCAAGTTGGAGACTTGGTGCTCAAATGGGATGCACTAAAGGAAAAGAAAGGCAAACATGGGAAGTTCGATGCTCTGTGGACTGGACCTTTTGTCATTGCTTAGATCCAGGGGAACAACACTTTCATGCTACAAAGTATGGAAGAAAAAACAGTCTGTGATGGCCCAGTGAATGGTTAGTTTTTGAAGGTTTATGTTGTTTAAGGCCTTCAAGCCTCAATATTGTAAATATGTTCTTTTTACAAGTTTTAGTGTAGGCTTAATTAGACTCCATGCCCAATGGAACACTAGGAAATATTGCTGATCTTTTTTTTGTATGAAAAGTAGTGGTCTACAGTTCTTGAAACATCACAGGGAGGATTTCATCCCCAGAAGGAGCCAGTGTTAGCTCTGTTATGCAACACTGATATTCTAAGATCAGAAAGGATCATGGCCTGATTTTTATGTCCAAAGAAGGGGTTGCACATTGGTCACTCTTCTCTTCTTTCCTTCTACCCCGCTTACTCTCCTCCATCTCCATTTCCCTATTTTCCTCCTAACCCTTTTGACTTTGGCCCCAAGCGCAAAATTTTAGGGTCCCACCCTAACCCCCTTATTTATGTAATAGGATCAAGTCATAGTTATAGTTAAGTAAAGAGTCAATAAAGCCCATATTAATAATTGTAAGTGGTTAACCCGCATTTAATGAAGGGACCACAATTAGTTGCAAATGGGGCATGGTATTAGATAAATGGTATTAATAAGAACCATGGTATTTCCCCATGGTATTGCATGTATGAATCCTATATAAAGGATAGAGACTCCCCTCGAGGAGCATCGTGTATTATTTTGTAATCGAGCTCTGCTCTATTGGAGGTTGCCCCCTCGAAGAGGCAAGTGAACATTCCTTTCTGAATAATAAAATACTCGATGTTATTTCACATTCTTCTATGTTCTGGGTATATTTCTTCGTATATTTGGTATTCTAGTATCGTCTTGTAGGTTAAGAGCATAACAAGTGGTATCAGAGTGCTTTCCAGGACCAGTGGGATCTCCATTTTTTAGCAATTTTTTTTTTGGCTAGAGACGTGTTCTAGCGTCTTTAAACCACCGGATCTGTCGTTGAGCACATAAACCTGCGGATTTAAGGAGGCATGCATGTAGGAAATACAAGAGGTGGTCACGCTTGTTGGACTCCCTTGTAACCCTTGTGGGTACCCCTTCAAGTAGTAGCACATTAGACAGAACTGCGCAGGGACTATCTTCCAAGTACCCTCTGGGTATATTGGAAGCCCCCTAGCTCCCTTGAAACCTTGTCATAGATAAATTGTCGACTGTCTTGCTACTATAGTACACCGAGAATAGCACTCGAAGAGACTACTCGCCCGTATGATAGGGTAGTCAGGTTGTACGGCTAAGGGTACGGTTGATCCTCCTTAGTTAGTGCCCTAAAAAATTGGGCCGAGTACTACTGTCAGACCCTTATGTATATTGCAATCTGTAGCACCTGACACTCCTAGAGACCATAGTTTCCTTCTCTATCTCTGGATCACGCATAATCTCTGCCAGATCAAATCTCGCAAGTGGGGTTTTGCAGCAGCTACAGCTGCAGCAATCAGTTCCGCAGTTCAGATTTATCAGAACAGCCATTCATATCTATTAGATCCATTAGATCCACAGCATAAATGTATTCTGTCATTCAGATCTATCTGATCAGCCATTCATATCTCTTAGATCCATCAGATCTGACATCCAGATCTCAGTATTTGTGTGGGTTCCTATACCTAGGCGTGATTTTCACAGGACTTTTGGCAGCATTGACATTTCTGGGATTCGAGTACTGCAGTATTGCTAAGCAAGGAGTAAAACTCCATTAGGAGTTAAAAAAAAAAAAAAATCTGAGACCCCCCCGTGGTGCTTATTGGTGACTTAGCCCATAAGAATCAGGATGATGAGCTGAGCAAGGTGGTACCATTCAATTGTTAGTGCCAAAAAATTGAGGCGGTCCCAAATTTCAAGTAAACTGGCTCGATGCTCAAGCCATGGTGAATGAGAGGATGGACAGCCTTGAATCGTCCTTGAAAGAGATCCAATTGCAGCTGAAGGAAATAACTATAGCACTTTCTAAGGGCAAGGTGGAGGCACGCAAGGAGGCATATATTGGCAATGAAAACAGTGAGGGTGAGTCTAGCCAGTCTCTTCACCTCTTTGGCAACCCCCAACCATCCCATCCGCGACCTCCCAAGTTGGACATGTATAAATTTGATGGCTCTAACCCGGCCGCATGGATAGCACAAATGGAGCAATATTTCTCTCTCAATTACATCCTGGATAATGTGATTCAACTTAGTGTGGGTATCATGTACTTGGACAATGAAAGATGGCAATGGTAGTAATGGCATCAACGTAGCTATGGAAGGCCCTTGACGTGGGATACATTCAAAAAAGCTCTTATGGATTGCTTTGACCATGACTCTAACTTTTTGGGTTGTCTCACTAAGCTCAGACAGACAGGAATAGTGAATGAATATATTACAGCCTTTGAAGCCTTAGCTTTCTGCATTGGAGGTCTACAAGATGAGTTCTACATGGAATGTTTTGTTAGTGGTCTCAAAGAAGCCATACAAGCCCACGTCCAACTGCACCACCCTAGCTCATGGCTGTAGGCTTGCAGGATAGCTCGTGAAGTCGAACATCCATTGGCAGCCCAGTCCAATCACCCAAATTTCATCACCAAGGGTCGCCCCCCATAGGCTCAAATCACTACATACACACTCAAGGTTCAAAAGGTGTCACCAGCAGAAATGGCGGAAAGAAGAAAGCAAGGATTATGTTACTACTATGATGAGAAATACTCCCATGGGCATAAATGCAAGGAGCCCAATTTTTTTCAAATTTATGCTACTGATCACAGTGCATTGGAGGAAGCCCCACCACTTAAGCAACCTGAGGAGGAAGAAGAGGACAACCAGCAGGACAACGTACCTGAAGAACCAGTTATTTCACTGCATGCTTTGGCAAGGATTTCTTTGCCTCAAACTCTAAAAATCAGAGGTTTTATTAAGCATCGACCAGTAGTAGTCTTGATTGATAGTGGAAGTACACATAATTTTATCCATCAAAGAGTCACGAAAGTAGTGCATTGTTTTGTCCGAACAGTTTCTAACTTCCAAGTCCAAATCGCTGATGGGGGAACAAGAAATGTGAAGGATGCTATCAAAATGTCAAACTTCAGACGGGGGATTATCAATTAAAGACCCACATGTTTTCCATACACATGGGAGGGTGTGACATTGTCCTCGGTGTTGAATGGCTTCACACACTTGGCCCAATCACAATGGATTTCCAAGAGTTATATATGAGCTTTAAGCAGAACAACCACACACATACCCTCCACGGACTCCACGTGGGAGCTCCCTCTATCATCGGCTCACATCGGATGGAAAAATTGTTAAAGAGGGACACCATGGAGTCATAGCTCAATTTAATGCCATCCAGGCCTGCGAACCCAAGCCTGTTCATATTCATCCTGAGGTACAACAGATCTTAAACAACCACCTGCTAGTCTTTGACAAGCCTCATGAGCTTCCACCCTTGAGAGGGGAACAAGATCATAGAATTACTTTGGTCCGAGGGGCCCAACCACCAAATGTGCACCCATAGACATACCCGTTTGCCCAAAAGAATGAAATATAAAAAATAATCAAGGAACTCTTGGAATTAGGTGTCATTCGTCCCAACATTAGTCCTTATTCATTGTCAATGGTCATGGTGCTCAAGAAAGATGGGGAATGGCGTATGTGTCCAGACTTCAGGGCCCTTAATAAGTTGACAATCAAAGATAAATTTCCCGTTCCAGTTGTTGATGATTTTTTGGATGAACTAAATGGGGCTCAATTCTTTACTAGGCTTGACCTTCGCTCCGGCTACCACCAAATCCACATGAAAGAAGTAGACATCCCAAAGGCTGCTTTCTGAACTCATGAAGGCCATTATGAGTTCCTGGTCATGCCATTCGGTCTTTGTAATGCCCCGTCCATTTTTCAGAGCCTTATGAACCACCTGCTCAAACCATATCTCAGAAAATTTGTCCTTGTTTTCTTTGATGACATCCTCATCTATAGTCGCACCTGGGCCGCACGTCTTCAACATGTAGATCTGCTCTTGCAACTGCTCCGCAAGCATAAATTATTTTTCAAGATGTCCAAGTGGTCTTTTGGCATGGAAGAAGTTGAGTATTTGGGCCACATTGTGGGGCGTGAAGGTGTCAGGGTGGACCCCAAAAATATCTAGGCCATGCAGGATTGACCTAAACCTAAGACATTGAAGAGCCTGAGAGGATTTTTGGGTCTCACAGGTTACTATCACAAATTTGTCTGCAATTATGGTCGCATTGCTAGGCCCCTCACTCAACTCCTCAAGAAAAATTCATTCCTCTAGAATGATGAAGCACAACAGGCCTTTACAGCTCTTAAACATGCCATGTGTTCCACTCCAGTCTTAGCACTACCCGACTTCACCAAATCTTTTGTGATTGAATGTGATGCTT
>APFE030145909.1:0-12878 GCA_000404065.3 Pinus taeda | reverse complement strand
TGTGAACAAAAAATTCTCTCAGTTTTCCCAAATTCATCTTTTATTGCTCTGAAACACCATTTGAGTGAAACTTATCCCGATGTGTGAAACAAGGAATTTTGTCGAAATGAAGGGGATAAGGGGCTTCTAAATTCTTGGGGAAATTTTTGGAAGTAGGGAGGGATGTTAGGAAGCAGGGTAAAGTGGAACCTTAGAGATTGAGTGAGGGGTAGGGGTTCAAAAGGGCAAAACAAAGGCCCAACCTAGAAAATTGCCAGGTTGTAGCTAGAAACTAGGGTTTGTGCGAAAATGAGGAATTTGGGGAATCTCAGTGATGGGAAGCATTTGGTAAGGTACTTTACGGATAGGGGAAGGTGTATGAAACATTCAGGAAACAAGTTTGCCGATTGATTTGACCGTCAGGAAATGCCTTCCAAAACCTAGGAGAGGGAAATCCTACCCTAGGCCGCAACTGAAGATGAACAAGGTTGTAAAATGACTCAATAGAAATGAGATTGATAATGAAAACCCTATTGGAATGATGGATCGACTCAGCCTGAATAGGTGACATAGATTTGGCTTTGGGGGCAACTTTAGAAGGAGTGAAAACAAACCCTAGACCTAATGCCTAGTGACCAAATTTTGCTTGAAGACTCACTGAAATGACAAAATTTGACCTTGACACTTTAAAATCACTTTGTAAGAGCACATTTGATCACTGGAGGAAGGCTAGAAAGGCTGAAACTAACACCAATGAAGACCAAAGGGTGAAGACACCTTTCCAAAACGTAGTCATAGAAGAAGAGTAGATTGATGAAGATGATGAGATCCATTGTATGGAAGACAAAGGCAGTGCCCCTTTTTTGACCTTAGTTGCCTATGAAAAGTCATTATTCAGTGACTAGATCAGCCAAGAGTGGGATGACGAAGCTGTTCTACAAATTAAAGATCAACAAAGATATAATTTGAGGTCAAAGATGAATAATGCCAAGGAAACCCTTGTTCAAAGAACTATTGTCCCTATAGTACAAGAAGCTAATAAGCAGAAGCAACTGACAATTGATCCCATCATCCTCAAAGCTCCAGCTCACGAGGTAAGAGGCCTTGACAAGTCTCCTTCTCCTTTTAGTTTTCAATCAGAAATTCAGAAGCTAAGAATACCTATACCTTTGGTTGAATTAGTGAAGAATGAGTTCTTCAAAATATCCATCCTCGAGGCCCTTGAGCTTAAAGCCGTCCAAGCCTCCACTGACTATGTAAATCTGCAAGATGACGAACCAACTATTATTCTTAGCCCAATGATTGAAAATTGTGAAGACAACTCCCCATCATTCTATGCCTCTCTAATTATTCATGATAAAATCATTCACAAATGCCTTCCGGACACTGGAGCCATCCATAATCTAATGCCTAAGGCTGTCATGGATAAATTGGGTCTTGACATTACCAAGCCTTATCATGACCTGTTTTCTTTTGACTCTAGAAAAGTGAAATGTTTGGGATTAGTCAAAGACTTGGCCATCACTTTGTCTCAGATGCCCATGAAGAACATGATGATGGATATTGTGGTAGCAGATGTACCCCCCAAGTTTGGCATGTTTCTTTCCAAAGGCTGGATCAAGAGATTAGGTGGAACATTGCAAAATGATTTGTAATATGCTATTGTCCCAGTTTTTGGAGGTGAAAATAGGAGATTGTACAGAGAGGCACAGTTGGCTTATAATATTAGCGATGAAAGGAATCCCACTAATCATCCCATCTATGCTGTCGACATTAATTTTGGAGCTTGTTTTCTTCAGATCGAAGAATCTCAGTTGGCCTCCACGTAGCTTAAAAAACCAATTTTCCAAATCACAGAGGAAGATAGCCCACAGACTTGGGATATGTTCTTTGATGGGGCTTACTCTAAGGAAGCTGTAGGGGTAGGTGTAGTCCTTGTGTCCCCCACACAGGAATGCATTCATTTATCTTTCATATTAACTTTGTAGGTCAACAAAACTTTCCAAGCAAAGCATCCAAGGCTGAAAGCATACAGAGATGAGGTAAAATACATACCATCTCTGCCTGACAATGTCAAATACTAGAAAGTATTTGAAGCTAATGATGAAATTAATAGGCTTTTACAAGTCTTTGATGGCCCAGTTAATGGGTAGTTTTTGAAACATTATTTCATTTAAGGCTTTAAAGCCTTGGTATTGTAAATATGTTTTTTTCCAGTTTTTTTCATTGCAAAATAGACTCCATGCCCAATGGAACACTAGGAGGAATATTTGATCTTGTTTTTAATAGGAAAGGCATTGTTCTATAGTTCTTGAAACCTCATAGGGAGGCTTTCATCCCCAGAAGGAGCCAGTGTTACCCTTGTGGGCGAATGGTCCAAAATGGATCCAAATATTCTCTTTAACACTCCCAAAGTCTTCAAAATTTGCCTAAGGATCATGAAAAATCACAACAATCGCATGCCAAGAGCCCTTAAAAGGGAGGAAAAACACTATTGGGAGGCTAAAATAGAGAAAAACAATGAAAAAACCATTGTCATAGGCTTAAACTAATACAGCACAACAACCGTCTGAGCTGGCCGATCAATGGTCCAGATCTGATCGGCGGGTCACATCTGCAGATCTGGTCGGCAGTCGCAATCGGCATAAGTGGACAGTCGCAATCGGCATAGAGCATGTGGGCATTGCGATGGCGATCGGTGATTCAATGTGGACCATCGATCAAGCATGCAGATCGACGACCCACATCTCATCGCGATATCGCTGTTGGGAAAAACAAAGAGTGCTAGCACATGGGCCCTAGGCATAAGCGATAAGCGATTGCGATCAAATCGCATTGTTATATCACAACAGAGCAGCACCAAGGGGTGAAGCCTTTACACATCCATATGGGCGACCCAATGAGCTAGACCTAATGGTATTATACATAATATTGCATAAACTTTCAAGTCCTCAGAAAGTTTTTTTTTTAATACATTTGTGCGTATTTCATTATTTAATGAAATATAAAGGCAACCAAGGAGCAAATTTGATGCGATAAAGCCCAAACCCGAAGGGGTCCGGAAGGGAAATATATAACATTTGAAATCTGAAGGGAGCCATTTTCAATGTATTTCTGTGTTTTTTAAGTATTCCGGAATACAAATAAAATACACAAGTCCAGGCCATCAGCGATTTGCGATAGCGACCCTAAGGGTTGACCCGATAGATGAATAAACCATATTTGAGGACTTTGAAGTTTGAAAGAAATAGAAATGGGTGGGATTTTTATAGTGTTGCAGCGTTTTCTGTATTAAACAGAAAACAATAATTGTTTGCATTTTAAAGGGAAAACAAAGGCTTGAATAGCCATTCCAATACATAACAGAGACCGGAAAGGGAAACAAAAGGGCCCAGCATGATGTAACCACAAGAAACAAACATCATGGAACATCTCTAGCATGAGAGAGTTCCTTTCTAGTGCAGCCAAAATATCGAATGCGGTTACTCTTTCGTCAGAAGAGGAAACCCCAAGCCCGTGCGTGCCTAGTCATCGAATCAAGTGGTTAAAGGACAGAGAGGATAGAAGACACTCCAAGCCTTTGAGAGCTCAGGAGCATTGTAAAAGGCCTATAAAAGGCTGAAAACTAAATGTAACAAGGGTTCAACTTGTGGAGACTGTTGATACTATGTTCCTTGCAACTTATCATCTTCATTCTAGTAATATAAGCTTATTTTGTTGTTATATGTTCAATGCTCATTTTCTCTTCTATTCTAAGCTTGCACTTGATCAGGTTGTTCAGGTTTCTTTTGTGTCTAGTGCCAGATAACTGTCATCTTATCTCTGCATTGATAAATTAGATTTGCAACTTCCTTTTACTGCTTGTAGCTAGCCATTCCTATGTGTTTTATATATGCAATCTACCGGTATAATCAATTTTCTTTGTTCACTGCCTATTGCTAGCCATTCATATGTGTTTATATATGCATCTGCTAGTATGGTTAGTGTTCTCCATCTATCCATTGAATCTACAAACTATTGAGCATTAGTGGTCTAAAGCCTTGCCAAGCTGAGGGTGTTCATGCATGTCTGGAGTGAAAACATAGCTGAAACGATTATCTGGCTTGATCCAAAGCATCATCCATTCCAATAGTTCAGAGAACAATATTGAAGATTATATGTTACCAGGCATCTCCAAGCTGAAACCTAGGAGAGTTTCTTGGAGTGATAACAAGGCTCATTAATAGGTAAATTATATGGACCTTAATGCCACTCTCCAGCTTATTAAAATCAACTTTTCTCACATCTGTTTACATATTTTATTATATTTTGCTTAGTGAGAAGGGTAAAGATGAGATGTTATGTCATGTGGCCTAATGTGCATTAATTGTGGGATTTGGAGCAATTTTGGCTAATTTAAGTGAAGTAACTCAAAGTAGACAAGCAAGATGGATTTTAGGAGATTGGATCTCCCCCCTTAACTCCTCAATCTCTTGAAGATTCATCTACCAAATCTCATCAACTTAGAGTTACAAGCAGCCAAGCCCACCGAGGTCATTGGCAACCAAGCCAGTGATAGTTGAAGACAATTTGATCTCAAGTTGGGAGCCAAGCCTCCCTAAATTTAAGGAAGACGTTGGTAGATTTAGTTGTATAAATAAGAAGGCCTAGGGCCTCATTAGGATTCACCTTTTTTTGTTGTATCCAAGAGGCATTTCTGAGCTAAGAAATTGTGACTGATAACTCTTATGTATTTTTTACATTTTGATAAAAATGAAAAGCATTCCCTTGATCCAACACTAAGTTGAATCAGAGGGTTGAATCTCTTGGGTTAAGGCCCAACCCTAGTAGCAGAGATTCCTCTTTCTTACATGTATGCTTAGATTAAATTCATAGTTAGTTGCTGAAGTGATTTTGGTTTTGTTTAATCTGCAAGTATTTGGATGATTACTTAGTTTTCTTCCATTTGTTGATAGATAGATCAGTGGTACAATAGTGAGAGTAAAAAATTCAGAAAAGCTTGTGGTAGTGGCCTTTGCCTCATCTCGCTTATGGGATCATGGTTTGAGGGTTCCATTCACACAACCCAAAAACAAATTTATTGTTTCAACACTGCATAACCTAGCGTTTCTTGTTGCATAGATCACTATTTCTAAATTTCTTAGAAGTACCTGCAATTGTCATTTTGGTCTCTTGAGTTTGCTATGGTTTAGAAGCAGTTCCATTCATAAACTTAGCCATTAGCTAGTAATAACTCTGTTTTCCTAAATTCAACTCATCTTTTCCATATATAAATGAAGAAAAAAATGTATGTTGTTGTAGGAGTTTCTTATCTGCAGGGAGATCTCATCTCACTAGCCTCATCCAAGTCTTCTCAACCTACAGTGACAAAGCCCACCAAACCCTAATCTAAATTTCTATTTTGTTGCAAAGTGGACATTTTCCTTGAGCAAGTCCAACCATCTTGAAACCTTGGATTGAGCATTGGGTAGTGTGCACCTCCTCTATGCCTTAGTTCCCCATCAGACACCTTTCCCACACTTTATCCTACCTTTCCTACCTCCCTATAATATTTTGGCCTATTTCCTGTAATAAAACAGGACATCCTATAGTAAAACTAGGACATTATGTAGTACTACAAGAAATCCTATAGCAACCCGTGTTAAGCCTGAATTGAGCAGAAATGGTCATCTGAGCTTACGTTAGGCCGCCACTTGGCTTCCATACCCTTGACACCATTCCAAAATTGTTTCCCCATACCTGCCTACCCTGCCAAAAAATAATTTGGTTAATTAGCATTTGCATTCATAACACTGAAAATCAGAAAGGATTTTTTTGCAATTTCTCGTTAGCACATGCATGCAGTAGTCACAATAGTTTTTAGATAAATTTCCATGCTTATTTAGTCCAGATAATTAGATGTTATATGCAAGGTTAATTTAGGTCTCTTGTGCAAGCAATATGTGTAGATTCTTAGCTAGATGATTTCATGTCACTTTATATTACCTTCCAATTCAACACTTTCATTTCCTAGAGTAGGCAACATTTCCTTTTTGCATTAAGATTAATTTTCCCTTTGTTATTTGGTAGTCAGACTCCTTCTAGTCAATAGAAGACTGGTTTGAAAAACCCTAGTGGTATATCACCCCAATTGAAAAGTGACAAGAGTAGACTATTGCATATACTATGTATACAACATTGTCACCTCCAAGTTTGTACAAACCTTGGGTTGATGAAGTAAAGTTGGTAGCCCTAGGAGTTGTAGCATTCTTGTTGCAATATTGGAGCCTATCACTTTTTGGCACCATTGTTGGGGAGGTGTCTAAGTAGATTTGTTTCTTATTTCCTTCTTTTTTTCATTCAACAAATAGTTGCAATCTTTACTTTCTTTCCAATTTTGTAAGTAGTTCCATTTAGAAAATAGTTGCAATCTTTGCTTTCTTTCCATTTTGTAAGTAATTCTGAAAAACCCTGAATTTTTTTTTTCCTTTCATGCCTTGTAGGAGTAGAGACAACTTAGGAATTTTTTTTCAAATACCCCCACCACATCTAATAGCCAACCTTCCCTCTTCTTTGGTGGCTGTGAGCTAGAGGATCCATTAGGTGAACAACCATAGATCTTTGAGGAACCTATTAGGGAAGAAGAAGAAGAGACCATTCCACCAACCTACACCATGGCTGAAAATAAGAATGGATTGAAAACATAGAAGGAGCTGAAAATAGAGATGAGGGTTATTTTTTGATCAGAGAAACTAATGGAGATGCTAGGATGAAAAACATAAGACCCTCTTCCCTTCCTCATTTCCATGGCTTAACCTCAAAGGACCCATATATTTTTTGTTTGAGTTTGTTATCATATGCAAAACTTATGATTATACCTCTCATGACCAAAAGTTGAAATTGTTTCCATCCAACCTCAAAGACACAACCTTGCACTGGTTGTTGGATATGGAATCCCCATAGAGCATGTTTTGGGGTTTAAAGCCCAATTTTTCACCAAGTCCTTTGTAATAATAGAGTCACAGGGTTGTCCACCCTTTTTTTGTAATGTAATGTCGATTGATTGTATAAATAGAGTGAGGCTCTATGTGTAAAAAGGAATCAATCAGGGAATAGACTAGAAGCAAGATGAGTCTAAGAGATTGAGTTGAAGTGTAAAGTGTGTCTTGGGTCGTAGAGTAGGAGAAGGCTCTACAGCTAAGTGCACAGATGCTTAGTAGTCTGCAGCAGAGTGCGCAGGGCAGGTCGAGTCTGTAACCATTGGAAACATCAATGAAGAGAAGTTTTATCATATTTCTATGTATCTCTTCGTGTATTATGTATTATTGGGTATGAATTACAAGTTTACTCTGAATTTGCTACGCAAACTCATATGAATGTGCTGTATAAATAAATATAACATAAGGCATCCATTTATGCGAAGATAATTAACTGGTGTAAGAAGATAAGTCAGATCTTAGGTGGGACTTAGGGAAATAGTGCAGAGCACTACTCCAGTAGTGTAGAAGCCCCACATCCCCTGGTTAGGAGTGCACAAAGACGAGTATATCAAGGTGCAAAGGCCAGGGAAGTGCGCGAAGTAACCTGTGTGAAGGAACTAACGATTGGACCCCATCAAACCCTTAGACATCTCAAGGGTGCAGAAACCTGGTTCTAGCACCCCCCCATACTACTTCGAGTGAGACCTCAGTCTGCGCTTCGCGGAATATTGCCGAAAGGGCCAGTTGTACAAGTATTTGTTTGTCTAATTAACTCTGAACTTGGGTCAGGCCCCAACAAGCCAACAAATGGTTCCATTGCTAGGACCGGGATTTGCATAGAGATTTCTGATGTCGTATCACTAGAATCCAACTAAGAAAGGAAGTGAGGATTGGTTGGATAGGAAGATTCACAAGTTCACAGCGTAGGAGAACAAGAATCCATGACTATCAAAAGAAGAGTGGTTAGAATGCTACTTATACACAAAGATCCATGAAATTTTCTTCGTATCTTTCCCTACTGAGCTATATGAGGGGATCGTGAAGCTAGTAGATAGCCAAGGAAGGTGTAAGCTCGATAGACCTATTGTGTGGACTCCAAAATTGGTGCGTAGATTGGAAGCATCGAAGGATAAGATAGTGCGTGTTGTTGATCATTAGCTCGATCAAATTATAGGAGGATTCATCACCGAGTTCATGGTAGATACTTCAGTCAGCTATAGCGAGGCAGAACGACACTTCCTCAAAGGACCACGAGGTAAGTACATTAAGTCTTTGAACACTTGGGATTAAAATGCTATAGTGTGAAAAGCAGGTTATGTGAATAAATTGATGTTTGGTGCTACGTGAAGTGGGAGAATCTACAGAAATGAAGGTAGTGCAAAGCTAGAAACTAGCCCCTTGATTTCACCTCCGCGACGGGGCGAAGAAGAGCTCGCGAAGGTCTCACCAAGAAGTATGATAAATTTGATAAGGCAGAGGATTCCACGCATACTACCCCCACCCACACCACCACCAGTTTCACCGTCTTCACCCCTATCTTCACCCATACCACCTCCACCACCACCACGAGTCAATATGGCGAGTGCGATAAAGTTTCCAATATTCAAGGGAGTAGGGAATGAAGATCCAAACCAATTTTGGTTTGTGACAAAAGTTGTATGGGAAGTGTAGGAAGTTATGGATGACAATATAGAGAAAGTGACATTGGTCAGTGCTCTTTAGGATCACGTGTTGACCTGGTCCTATTAGTGTTAGTCTTTGCAACCTTCCACGAGTGATCAAATATGCTCTTATAAAGTGGTCTTGGGGTGTCAAAGTCAATTTTTTGTCATTTAGCGAGTCTTTAAGTAAAATATGGTCATTAGGTATTAGGTCTAGGATTATTTGCACTCCTTCCAAAGTTTTCCAAGTACTGGTCCATGTCACCATTCGTCTGAGTGTACCATCATTCAAATTAGTTTTCATCATTATTTCAAGTTCGAATGGGTCATTTTACACCTTGTTTGTGTTTTAGTTGTGCTTAGGTAAGGCTCATTTCCCTCTCCTAGGGTTTTGCAGGTAATTTTTCTTGGATGATCAAATCATCAACAAAACTTGTATCTTGATGGTCATACACCTTCCCCTATCCTTAACATACCTTATTAAACACTTCTCATCACTGATATCCCTCAAATTCATCATTTTCCCACAAACCGTAGCCTATTGCTACAATTTGACACTTTTCTAGGTTAGGTCTGCGTTTTTCCATTTTGGACCCCTTCCCCTCACTCAATCCTTGAAATTCCACTTTCCTCTGCTTCTTAGCATCCCTCCCTACTTCGCAAAATTTTCTCAAGGAATTAGAAGCCCCTCACCCCCTTCATTTCCCTTCATTTCTACAAATCCCCTATCCCACACATCGGGATAGGTTTTATTAAAATGATGTTTCTTAGCAAGATAAGATGTATTTGAAAAAAGTGAGAGAGGCGTTTGTCCATAATAGACCTAGTAAGAAAAACCTCTTTCAATTTTAACACAGGTCTCATGGTGTGGGAGAAATGTCCAGAACATCATTTTCCTCAGGAGAGTTGATGCACTTTTGGAGTGACCTTGGGAAAATAAATATTTCTCCTAGAGAGGGTGACCAAATGACTTATTTTATGCGTAAAATGATAACTATACATAGATACCTTTCCGATGAGCTATCATGAGCTCAATTTGGAGTTGAGGAAGACCTCCAAAAGTTGTCTTGAAAGTGGCACTGTGCGTTTGACAAGTCTTGGGAGATTGGGCTTTTGACAGGGAAAATGAACTCCAAATTGAAAAATTCAAGATGTTATGGAAACTAGACTCAACAAAATTTCCAAAGAAATATCCCACGCTCAATTTGGACGTTGGGAAGGTAGTCAAAAGTGGGCTTGAAGTGTTAGAATTTCCTATCATTTTCAGGCATTTAAATTATCAGTGCACTAGCCAAACACGCAACACCCACTTTTTTGGGGCACTTTTTGAAGAAATGACCACCACCATTGGATTTAGAAGGCCATGTACATTCAAAAAAACCATGTTTCCAGGTGAGAAAGTCAGTTTTTTCTAGGTGAAAAGGCCAAAAACCACCAAACTTTCATGTTTCTCCCTCTTTTTGGAGCCTGGCACTGCGTGTTTGAGCAATATTGGGAGATTGCAATTTTGGAGGGGAAAATGAAGGTCAAATTGGAAACTAAGGGTAGATTTGGAAAGTCGAAAAGACAAGCTTTTCAATGAGCTATCATAGCCAGATTTGGAGGTCTAGAAGGTAGTCAAAATTCAGCTAGAAGTTGGTGCTACACACTCCCTTCAGGCGCTGCGTGTTTGACACTGGTGCTACGCACTTGACAAATTGCTCAATTTTTCACTATTTATTCCAGAATTTGCTTTCATCTTTGTTATTTTGATATTTTTACTGATGTAATGTAAATCATGCTGTAATTAATGTATATTTTGGTTATTTAGGATAGATACATAAAGTAAATGGCCAAGGTGGCATGTAATGAATCAGTTTCCTTCACCTTAGGGATGAGTTAGTTTGACCTCCCTGTGTTTAACTTTCAGTTCAATTTGTTTTGTAACTGCTCCCCTTCTCATGGATTCAACCCCTAAGGCTAGGATGAGTGGTTTTGATGCCTATATTATGTATTTTCTTAGACATTGGTTGAAGTTGGACTCAGCTGGATGCTCAACACTTGATTGTATTTCTCTTGTAAGGAGTTTTGGTAGGCCATTAATAAGAATTGCAACTATTTTTATGGGATCCTTGTGGTATGGAGTTCTAGCTTAGTTTTTCTTATGTGATCATTTGTTTACTTGTTTTATGTATGCTCTCAACCATCTGAATGCTTCTAGTTGAATGTTTTCAAGTAAGATAGGTAGAATCCATTGTATTTAATGCTCTACCTTGGCAAAACACTCAATATTTCATTTTTTTCTACTGTTTAAGAAGGATCCATGATCTCCACATGCCCTCCTTAGCTTCTCACTAGTAAAACACTTCATTTCATCAAGCTTAAGAATGCTATAACCTATGCCTACCTTGTCCCATAGAATACATTGCAATTCAGACCTAATTCCCTAGACCTAAACTACCCAGCTCCTCCTGATCTAGTAAAACATCAACAAAATCCAATCAGAACTTCTGTGCTACTATACCTAGCCTAAAATTCTTACTTGATCTAGTCATCTCGACTGAGATTCTAAAGGAGAGAGCCCTCTCCCGGCCTTATAGGGCTAGCTACAAGGCTAAGAATGGTTTTTGGTTACCCTAGAAGTTGCCTCCCTTCAGCCTGAGGTAAATCTAGGTGATAACAGGTACATTAAGCATTCCAATGACAATCCAAATGTGGGGATTGTGGATTTCCAAACTACACTAAACAAATAATTTAGCAGGTTGAAATCAGAGGCACAATCGATCATTGGGTTCAAGGAAATCACAATGCTACCAGGCGAGACCCCTTGGGAGTTGGATCAGAGACTGAAGTGCACAATTCGTAAAGCTAACATGACGTTGATGGATGGACAACACTGCGAATTGTTTGTAGCATCATTAACACCACATCTAAGGAACATGCTATCACAACAGAGGCTAACAACTCAGGGTGAGGCCTTGGAAATCACAATGAGACTGCAAGAGACCCCGATACAAGATCCTAACTTGGGAGTTCAACAGATTCATCCGCAGTTGAAAAACTTGTACCTTGAGATGCAAAGTTTGAAACAAGATAGGACAACTTGCCTAGAAGTGTGTGACGAGGTATGGTTCATAAAGTGCAAGGTTGAGGGACATGACAAGGACCACTGCCTAATGTTCGTGAATTTCCTCGCAGGAGGAGGACCAATGCCATTGAGACCGGAGGCACAAGCATGACCGAGCATAGCACCTGCGTAGTGGTGCTTGATTTGTCAAATAGGAGGAAAGCATGCTATAGATAACTGCCATTTATTGTAGAAGTACACGTAGAATTCATAACAATTGTTTTGTAATTTCTATAGATCAGTGGGACATGATGAGCACACTTGTAGAAGTTATGAGCTGATGATGGATCAGACTACCACCTACCGATTTTAGGCCGAAAAGCAGCCCCTTGACCAGAATGCAGGAATAGCGTGAACCAGATTTCAGGGGCGCGAACGAGGCCAAGGTGGAGGAGGACCTGGAAGAGGTTGCAGACAACTGATATGTTACGATTGCAGAGGGCCAAGACATTATGCCCATGATTGTACGATTCAAATGCAGCCATCATGCTTGTATTGTACATTGTTTGACCATGAGATGAAGGATTGTCCCACATTGATAGCAAGGTTGCACAATAAAGGAGCACTCCAACCTCCCTTGACTCAGAACCTGCAAATGATGACGTCTGAGCTGCGCGAGGAAGACCCTAATGTGAATATTATGCTCCGAAGTCGTATTACGACAGGGGAGACAAAGGCAAGCAACCTAAAGAGAGTACTTAGGTTCGCAAGGCTCCAACAAAAGAACCAAAGTTTGATTTGGGGTGTGCTAAGGAAACCTTCATGGAATCCAAGAATATCTTTGCTGAAGCCTCCACTTCAGGAAGCAAAGAGAGAACGGAGTCAGAAATGGACCCATTGAAGTTCACAATGTTCCTGGAAACATGCATGAAGTTGTTGCACGACAACAAGGCTATAAAGGGTGTCATGCGGAAAGAGTTATTTTTGCGGACAAACCTAACCTCCCTAGGAGTCTAAGACTCTCTAGTGACAAACAAACTAAACAAGAGCAATCCTTCTCTAAACACACGTTATTCTATGAGAGATCAAGTGTTTTCCGATCTTAACTTAGGTCCAACGCTTGTTGTAGCAGTCCAGCCTTGCTGATCCAGATGAGCTCCTCCTTCACTTTAAGACCTGCATACACTAACAAAGCAAACGATTACATAACACCTGAATAATTCATAAAACAAA
>APFE030145900.1:0-10305 GCA_000404065.3 Pinus taeda | reverse complement strand
AAGGTGATAAAGATAAAAGTGATATTTCAGTTTCATGGCATGCAGGCCATACACAACAGATGTGTAGTTGTTTGAATTAGTTCAAGAATAGTGTATATATTTTACAAGATCCTTTTGTACAGTTTCTAGATTCAACAAAGGAGATCAGGAATTTCCTTATCTTCTCAAAGGTTAACAAAGCTATATTTGATTTCAAGATCTCAATTTTAACACCAACAAGCACAGGTAACAAAATTCACCAATGTATATGATGCTTGAGTGGTTGCATTGGTTGTTTCATATTACTGAACCAAAATTCAGAAAGCTAATTAGATTAAGTAGGTAGGATTTTGGTTTGAATAAATTCAGTCCTCAACAACAAGTATATGTTAGATCAGATTTCAATTTGTAGAAAAGGCTACAATTTTAGTTCAAGATTTTTAGTCAAAATATTATACAACAGATGCATATATATGCATGGGATTGGCCCAATGGATAAGGCCATCTGATCTACTATTCTTGACTTTCCACCATGTTAGAGTCGGTCTGGTCAAGTCCTCCGTCAGGGATCAAAACTCTTCATGCATTTCATGATTAGGTGTCCCGCTCCACTCTTCTAGTTGCATTTCACTAGGGACATGCCATGATCCGACGAAGAAAGTCATGCTAGTCATTTTCCCTCATGTCTAGCCCCTGCTAGTTTAGGTCATGGTCCATAATCACTGAAATTCATGATAGTCAAGGTCTGGTCATATTACAGGACAAACTCATTTTTTATGATTGTGTCTAGGAAACCATCAAATTGGTCTTTGAAAAACATGTCCAGAACAAGCCACACAGGCCAGGGGGAGACCTTATATAGCTATGGTCCAGAAAGCTTCATCATCACCTGAAGAGACATCGACTCTTCTTCAAAACTCTGTTTTGAAGAAAAGTCAAACAAGGTCATTTATGACAAAATTTTCCAAAAATGCACAAGTTGATTTTTCAGATGCAGTCATGGTTTCTATGGCCAAATGCCTAATCACATAGTCCAAACAAAGAAATGCTGAAAATCCCATCATGAGAGCCAAAACTTCAGAGAAAAATGAAAATCAGGGTGTTTTAAAGTCAATGAAAAAAGTGCAAAACACAAACATTTGAAAGTGGGTTTTGAAGGAAGAAAAAATCAAACCAATTTCTCTCAAGCCTATATATATACTTGTTGTGGCCCAAAGCAAAGCCATTGTGCCATTTAATACTTGTAGAGAGATTACAAAAGGTGGGAGAGCGAAATCGTGAAAGTCTGAGTGAGTGAGAGTTGGTTTGGTAGGCGTGGCACATACACCCAGGAGCACGACACACACAGAGGGCGCAACGCACATGTAGCCTGCCCGCCGTTCAGCTTTCTTAAGGGCACAACGTACACCCAGTGCGCGGCACACTGGGCTTGGCACGCGACGCACACAACTAGGGGCATAAAAACAATGAAAATCATTCCAAATCTTGGTGAAGGCTAGCAAATCAAGAGGTAGGCCCTGTTGACACCTCTCCTCTCTCAAATTTGTCAATGATTTGGTGTGCATAAGATATTTAAATGGTACCCCAAAAGCAAGATCAACCATGAAAAAATCATCAAGAAAAATAAGAAATGGGGCTGCAAAATGTGATGATGAACACCAAGGTTCTGCTCCCCTCCCCTTGTCCCCTCACTCCTCATCATTCCCGCCTCCATTCCACCATGTTTCCTAAGGAAACCACCCTAAAACCGCCACTAGAACCCTCTCCCCTATTTTTCAAGCAAATTTGGGCGAGTTTATAGTGTGTGGCACACACACGAAGTGGCGCGGTGCATTCAGGGCGCGCGGCGCACTGGGAGCCCGGTCATGGTGCAAAATCGCCACTGGTGTGGTGCCTACCCAGCGCACGACACAGTGGGCAGAGTGCGTGGCACACAGACTTATAAGCCCAAAAATGTATTAAATTGCGCAAAATTTTTGTGAATAACCCTCAAGGTTGGAAAAGTAGCCCAACTACCTTCACCATTGGCAGTTAAACTTGAAGAGGAATGTGGGTATGATGACCATGAATCAAATGCAATTTTTTTTTTAAAAGTAAAATAAAGAATGACACAAAGGAGGTCAAGAAGCTAGGTTTTTGCTACAGTGACATTATTGCTAATGTATGCTCCTATCCTACCTCTACCAACTAATTCCCCTGTAGCAGCTTCCCTTAATAATCACCCTAGCTCCACTGTAATCATATCCATTCGTTCCCTTTATTCATATGGCTCAAAATATCCAAACCCTACCGCATCAACACCATACCCAAAAACGCTCACAAATCCCTGATAAATTTCTCCTTTTAAACCCCTATTCACCTTTTCATCATTCCCCTCCTAACATTCCCTGTTTTATTGTCCCCTTGGTGACAGATTTTCAGAGCATCTATCAGTTTCGTTGGATTCAGAGGGCAGCATAAAACTCAGGGTACAAGCAACAGTAATGGCATTAGAAAATTTATCAGAGTATGAGGAGGGGACCCACAGTGACACATCTTCAGGAGAGAGGGCCAATAGGGGACATCATCGAAGTGGTAGACATCTTAGAGATAAGCTAAACACCCTCACTGAGCTGTAGGCATGCCCGCTTTCCATGTCTTGTTTCCAACACTTGGCATGTTATGAATTTTGTCAAAGGGTGGCAAATGTCAGAGTCCATCATGAGTTGTCCCACCTTTTTGTACTTCATATACAGGGAAGTCAATTCGTCCTAGCTGGGTCACTTTCACCTTGACACCAGAAACCATATCAGTGGCAACAAGAATACCAAATATTGGAGAGTAATGGCATAAGAAAAAGGAGGTGGAGAGGCATCATTATGAGCATTACATCAAGAACATCTACTTGAGCTAGCTCACCAAAGTTTTTCCAATCAGATTTTTGAGAGATGAGTATGCCCCAATCGTGATATTGATCATGAAGTATTTTAGTTGCGAGGGGAGGTTTTCACGCATTTATGCATATCACATCAGGTTGCTCATGCACTTCACCCGGGTGCGGATGATGAGCCTCCCATTTTTCATTTGCAACAACATTAAGAAGATGAAAAACCTCATGCAGTGCAAGACCCCTCGACAACAGCTAAACAGTGTCTATAATTTTGCTCTCATCCGTATTTTGGTGGACCATTAGTTAAGATTTTAGGGTATTGCTTGGGAGGACTTCATCTCCCGTGATTTCTTTAGCACTCCACTGGTGGTATCAGAGGCATAGCGTGAGGTGGGGGGTCCTTCACATCAGTTTGAGCACCATGAAACTGCCACCATGCCAGTATACATCACATACCAGAAGGGTAGTAGACCGTTGTTCGCAGCAGCAAAGCGAGTGTTATCTCCACCCGAGGTGGAAGGGTCCTCGCTTCCAACATCAGCACCACAGGAGCAGGGTAACGGAAAGGAGCCAATGTAGGAGGAGGGGCCATCAGGTGCACAAGTGACTGATGTCATCCTCATTCCAGATGAAGAGACAGAGGCAGAGAATTCCAAACTTAGGATGACCATTCGGGAGCAGGACATGGAAATCAAAGACCTGATACTCAATTTCGATAGGGCAAGATGGGTCATCAAGTATCTGGAGCAGAGAATCAAACAGCTTGAGGACCAACAGATGATCATAGAGCTGAAAAGCATTTGTGAAAATCGACAAGCTGTCCAGCAGAGTGGGATCGAACTCACTACCTCGGAGCAAGAGATCAACAATGACCATGAGTCTTGGTTGGATCGGGTCAATCTACACTTGGAGTAGTAGTTGGATAGAGATAATAGGGAGAAAGACATATTGAGGTGCATGACTCATCACTATCAGGCCCGAAACATGAGCTCCAAAGCAAGAATCAGGAGCCTAAAGGCAAAATTGAGCAAAGCGACAAAAGAGGCAAAGGAGGCAAAGGAGGCAAAGGAGCAAGATCAGCTTCGAATATTGGCTAAGCCTTCCTTGGCACAACATAGCACTTCATAGGGAACCTCCAGCCAAAGGTTCAAAAAATTTCGGCAAATTTTTGTCACAGGCAAATTTTTGGACACAAAACAAAAAATTCCTCCCTGTGCGTCGCGCCACTAGCACGACGCTAAAATTATAGGGCTCTAATCAAGGAATGGTTTGCATATTTGGATTCAACATTGAAAAATATGACTACTGGTGTTTGGGCAAGAAATTTTGACAAGATCTGGGCCTCCTAAAGGTCAAAACATATCCAAAAATGACATCTCTGCCACTCTTTTGACACACAGAAAGCAGTCTTTGGAGAATGAAGATTTGGAGGGGAAAATGAGCACTAAATTTGGAAATTATAGTGAGGTTATAAAGTAGATAGTACAGTCTTTCCAACAAGCCCACTTGGGCACATTTTGAACACCTGAAAGTGCCCCAAAACGGGCTCCAAAGTGGCACGACGCACGGAGAATTTGGTGCGGCGCACAGAGGAAAAATCTGCAAATTTGCTCCCGTTTCGCGAGATTTCAGGTCGCGACTTCTCCAAGTGGGCCCAGTCATCTACACTTTGGTTTTTGGCACCAAAGGTGGCATTTAAAGACTTTTCTCCCCAAATGGGCATCTATCCAAGTGGCAAAGGAATGCAAAGGGTCACCCCAGCCAAATGTCATGCTTGAGAGCGCTACACCTGTAGCTGATGGTTGGCTCTCCATCTCCATTTCGAAATGATTTGAGTAAATTCCCAACCCCTGGTTGTTATATCTCTTCCTCACAAATTCTATATATTGTATGCAAACCATTTGCAAATAAAGTTGGTTGGTTGGCTTGTAACTTCTCGGGGAGTGTGGGAAAGAAACTTTGTTTCTACACTGTATATTTTTACAGAGAATTAATGAAATGCAGCGGCTCTGTTTCACGAGATTCATGTGGTTGTGAGTACAACAAGTGTGTCTCTTATGTTTCATATGTATCTTGTTATTTTTCATAGTTCATTTCATATTCATTTTTGGTGAAATTTTTCGAGTGAGAACAGGTAGAATTCAATTTTATTGCTCTACCTGTGGGAAAATTTCATGTACAGTGTTTCATTCTTCTTTTGAAAAGGATTCATGTTGTCCATGCCCTTTTCACCTTCTTAATCAATCTCTCCATTTCTTTGTTATGTTCCATAGTTTCATTTCATATTCATTTATGGTGAAATTTTTCAAGTGATATTAGGTAGAATTCAATTCTATTGCTCTACCTGTGGGAAAATTTCATGTATAGTGTTCATTCTTCTATTGAAAAGGATTCATGTTGTCCATTCCATTTTCACCTTCTTAATCAATCCCTCCATTCCGTCATATCTTAAAGCTAAAATTGCTATGCTTTTCGCCTACCTTGCCTCACGAAATAATCTGTGCCTTTATGTTAAGTTCTCTGTTCATTGAGGTCCAGTGGTCCCATAACATCCCATAAACACAGTCATTCATAAAAATCACTCCTTATATTCATTTTCACTTACTAGCCTAAGATAAATAGTTCATTTGAAAGTCATCTCAGTCCTTGTCATTTCATCTATTCACTGAGTGTGACTCGGAGAGATCCCTCTCCTGTTCTGGTAGGGCTAGCTACCAGACTGATCATGGTTTGTGGTTACCCTAAATTTTTCCTTCTTTCAGCCTAAGGAGGATTTAGGTGCTAGCACACCAGGAAAAGCCATCCCCCAGTGGAGCCACTGTTAGGTTCCTATACCAATAGGTGTCATATATCATGATTGACTGGGTTCAGCTTTGAAATATGTACATACCTTTGCTTCTACAAGTGTTTTCCATATTTGTAAAAAATTAAAAGTTAAAAAATGTAAAGAGGATATACCATAAAAGAAAAGGAAAAGGGTAAAAAGAATAAATATGGTAAAAAAATGAGAAAAAATGAACCCCAAACAAAAATAGACTAAGAAAGTGTGCAAGTCTAAATGCCACTACTTTTTCATTTTCTGTAATAAACAAATTGTGTGTAGCTTGTTACTCTTGCCACAATTTATGAATAGTCAAACTATTTAAACTTGGCTCATTCATTTTTCAATTTCATGTTGTAGAAATAGAGAATAAAATATCTGACCAAATAGTTTAATCTTGGCAAATTAGTAGATAGGTAGAGTGAATAAAAGGAGCTCAATAGTTTAATCTGAGCCCTTGGATGTAATAAGTGTAGATTTAGATAGATATCATTATGTAAAAGAAAAGAAGATTTGCTAAGGGTTTGTCAGTCTAAGTGCACCCTAATAAAGAAAACAAAATGCTAGGTTAAAGTAGATAGCGTAGGTAGTTGATGTTGCAAAATCACATGTGATGAATAATGTCTCTAAATGTGTTAATCTTTCACTTTCATCACAAGGCCAAGGCATACAGTACATTGAAAGCATCTCAAGCAAAGCAAAGTGAGCATAATTAACTTCCCTTCTCATTTTCCCTAATTATTCACTAATTTCCCCTAAGTACTAAGGTATTTGCTAAATTGGAGGGGCTCAAAGAATTTCTCTAACTTTTGGAGGGACCGGACCCTCAACCCAATAATTTAAAAAGCCTAAGTACTTAAAACTATTCATAAACCATTCATTCACTTTCATAAGTCTTTTCCTAAGTAATATTCTATTTTACTTAGGAAAATTACATAATACCCCATAAACACCCTTTTCCACCTTAGCCTAAGTTTAAAATACACACTTTAATGTTTTTTTTACTTGGCGCTTTTTCATTACATTACCATATTAACTATTAACTTATATTATATAACTCCCACACAAAAATTCACCCTTTCTCTTATTTAAATTATTAAAATCCTAAATATTACATATCCCGCCCCGATTGGTAAATATTACTGTAAATCAAACAATAAAACGAGATTAATTAACTAATCCATAGTTAATTAAGAACCCGACCCCACCACCATTTAACGAGGATTAATTATGTCATTTGGTCTAATTAATAATTTTATAACCAATCGCATCACCCCCGATATGATTAATTCTTTTAAATTATATCGGGCCCGCCCTCCTTTAATCTTCTGCCACTTCACCTCCCCGACAACTGTCCGATCGGCTCTAGCAGATCCAATGGTCATTGCGCATATCACATGATCCTTTTGGTCGACATTTGGCACGCGATGGAGAATGGTTTCGTGAATAGTACCTGTGCTACGTGTCACACAGTGTATGGAATCACGTGGCCCTCCCTCAATACCACTCGCCTCCCTTAAGCAGTGCGATAGAAACTGCTTACCGCCTTCTACTAAATGACAAAATGTCTCATCATTCGTCCTTCCACCTGCCAATACCAACCACTTACCTGTTTAAACAAAAAAACCCTAGTGTTGCTCATTTTCACCTGATTGTGCAGTAAAACCCTTTGTAACCTAGCTGCACCACCTGAAGCCTCTGTTAACCAATTTGAGCATGCTTTACCTCCCAAAAATCATTCTGGATTCACTCCATAGACCTCTCAAGCTCAAATGAAAACTTTTCGACCTCCCCTGCAAACCAATGCTTTCTTAACAATTTGCTTTGTTTTACAGGTGATCAGAAGACCAAATCCTTGGATAAACCGTCTTAATACTAGTCATAAGACTTGTTTACTCCAATATTTTTATAAAATCTATTGAAATAGAGATGGAATATAAAACATAGAGTTAAAAAACAAGGAGAGGAAACATGAAATTAAATGATTTACTGTTGAAATAGACAGTAAAAACCTAAAATATATAGTGAAGGTAAAACGACACAGTAAAGAACAATAAAAGTGTATTAGGGTTAAAGAGTATCAGATTGAATACCAAGTCAAGTAAATCAACTAGCATGAAGAGAAACATCATAAAAGACAGTTACAAAGCATAACATACAAATTCATGTCAAAGTGAAGATAGTTGAAAAACATAGCGATAAAAGTAAAAGGTAAATAGTAAACAGTGAATGTAAACATGAAACCATTGAGGGTTAAACAAAGATGAAAGAAATTTCTCCTGCTACAATGAAATTTATCCAAAGTAAAAGTGAAAAGAAGTCAAAATAAGTTTAAGGTTAAAAGATGAAATTAGAGCAAAAAAGGTACATTTTTTAGAAATTTCCTGTTTAAGTCATAGTTTTGCAGAAATTATTGTGGCTATTCCAAGAAGTACTTCAAGAGACTGAAAGAGGTTTTTTTTCCTAACAGGCCAAGATACAAAAACCCATCTTATTTTTTACACAGATATTACCAAGAGGGACATAAGGGCATGTCTTCATAGCCTATTTTTCAGTTTGTGCAAAGTCCTGTTTTTCACATCTTTTTGCAAAGAATATTGTGAATAGTAGGAGATGCATTTTGAGAAAATGAGAGAGGTTTATTTCCAAAGTATTATTTTCTACACAAACCTATTTCACTTTTTAGATATATATCACAGATTGAGATATACGACCATATCATTGGACCCTACGTTTGCAGAATTTCTGGGGTAGAATACACAAAGGAAGGATGCAGTTAGTGACTGAGATGCCTCATCATCAACTAAGAGTTGCTATAAAATTCAACTTTCACTTTTTTGTCACCATAAATCCATAGAAATAGTGCCAAATAGATTCGTTAGTTTTGAATGTCCTTTATTTAATTTCTATTAATGTAAATAGTTGGAGATATTTGTGAAACTAATCTTGATATCTTTTCAAGATATTTTTAGTTTACAATTAGTATAAATACTTATTCATTTGAATTATTTTGTGGTGGATTCTTAGACATTGTTGTAATATGGATTATTTGGAATAAAGTGCTATTGGACTCAACTTTTGCATGGCTTGTTGGACAAAGAATTAATGCAAGCGACTTTTCTCAAAATTCTTGAATCAAACATCGGATCAATAACTCCTCTATAGCTTGTGTTTTAAAGTTTTCCTTGTTTATAATATCATCTATGCTTCACATCTCACTAATGAAAAAAAAAGAGTAACTTACAATATGCTTAATTGCACTCTGTTTTCAATCGTTCTTATTCTCTATGTTTTCTTCTGAATTAGTATAAACAATGAATTCTTAATTGCTCATGTTTTCTAGTTCTTTCATTTTAATCATTTAGTAAAGAATTATTAATTGCTCTTTATTGATGGTTAGTCACGTTATGCTCTCTTAAGTATGTTGAAGAATTCTTAACTGCCCTTCATCTATCTTGAAACCATTCCATTTATTCCAAGTCTTTATTTGTTCCCTGTTTGATTATCTTGCTCTATGAAACCATCCTTTGTTAAGAAACCAAGTCTAGTTAAGCCATCTTCTTTGACTCCATTAGCCCAATGGCCTAAATTAGTCATTCCTAACTTCTGCTATTGAATCTCACCACCCAAACTCAAACAAAACTCATAAACTTGATAATTATCCTAATATCTTTCAAAACAAAGCTAAAACTTAAAGAGAGAGCCCTCTTTGGATACAGATTGGCTAGATTCTGTATCTAAAAGACTGGTTTGTGGTTACCTCAGACGCTTTCCTCTTCTTACAGCTTCTGGGAAAATCTGAGTGATAACAAAACTATCATGTGAAAGTCCTAACTTGGCAGTCAATTTAGTCATCATATGTTTGCAAAAATGCGAACCATGATTTGTAACTATAGCTTGTGGTACACCAAACCGTGCAACCACATGGTTGAAGAAAAAAGAGTAGCCATCTCACCACTGTTGTTTTATGTAGGCATGGCCTTGGCCCATTTTGTAAAATAGACTATGGTGATAATAATATACCCATGCCCCCCAAACAAGGTAGGGTTACATGTCATAAAATCAATGCCCCATTTTGCAAATGGTCCAGCAAAGATGATAGGATGCAGTGCCACAAATGGTAATCGAGTTTTACAGTAAAAAAATTGGCATGCATGACAACTTCCGAAAACAATAATGCAATCGTCAAATATGATTGGGCAGAGGTAACCGTCATGGAGAATCTTCTGTGCGGTAGCATAACCAGAAAAATGTCCACCACAAGAACGAGAATGGAAATCATTCAAAAATTTCTCATCTTCTTCATGTGTGAGGCACCTCCATAAAATTGTATTGATATCACGACAATAAAAGGTGTCACCAATGATTAGATAATATTTGGCTTGATATCGAATACGTTGTTGTTGCGAGCGAGAGGTATTAGGCTGGGAAGTTTTGGTTAGGAGATATATCAATATATCTCCATACCAAGGACCCAATGATGAAATCAGAAACAAAGACTCATCTGGAATTGATGGTTTCATTGTTGAATCGATGTCGGTAGAGGGAAGGTCACAAAGAAGCTCGACAAAAACTAGATATTTCTTTTACTTGGATTTGATGAATTTCAAGTAATCCTGAAAAAATGACAATCCAT
>APFE030145893.1:0-15071 GCA_000404065.3 Pinus taeda | reverse complement strand
CCGTAAATGGATTGAATCATCCGAAATGGAGTTAGACGCACATCATAGGTGATAAGTCATCACATGGTTCGACGGGTCCTCTCCTGACTTGCCTTCAAACTTAGGAATATCACTAGGTAACTTATTCAGCATTGGCGGCCAAAACGGAAGATAATTATTTGGATCATTCGTAAGGTGCGACAAGTCAGGCAAGTCTAAAGTTGTAATGAACGGTAACTGACGATTAGGGTCCCTGAAACCCTGGGTCATGAGACCAGCCCCAAGAGGAGGATATCCAGGATAACTAGGAATTGGAATTGCATTTGGGATATTATATCCTCCCAGAAAACCAGGATTAACCGGACCGTACTGGGGTTGTTGAGGTTGCTGATATGTATATCCAGGGTACGATTGATACTGATAGACTGGCTGCTGCACAGCAGGACCGAATTGGTAATGTCCCTTGTACGGTTGATAAGTAAATTGATGTTGACTTGTGACAACCGTACTTGGACCAGGTTGTCCTACAGGCATTTGAACCAAGGTCTGAATTGTGGATCCAGACTGAGGTAAAGATGCTTGAGGAGTTGATACAGGAATAGTAGAAACCAGAGCTGTCGATACTCCAGAAGTAGGTGGGGTATATTGAACAGATGTTGCAGCAGTTGTAACAGTCGTTTGAGGCAGAGTACGAGGCGTACTAGGCCCAGGATGAGAAACTACAGAAGGTGCAGAAGTTTGAATAGTAGAATAAACAAGTTGCTTGGTTGAACCAGAAACCAAGGGTTGTCCAGATTGAGATGAAAACTGCACATTCGGTTGCAAGATCTGTTGAGATTGAGATGGATCCCACACTAAGTTCATTCCGGGGTATGAACCCATAGAAGGTTGAGAATATTGAGGACCATAACCGGGTTGAGGGTAGGATTGATAATTCAAAGGTACATTTCCAGTTCCTTGGACAAATGATTGACCGGAAGGTGGTTGGAAACCTTGGGTTGGGTACTGACCTTGAGATTGATAACCTTGAGGCACGTACTGATATTGGGGTTGACCTTGAGGTACATATTGATACTGGGGTTGACCTTGAGGTACATACTGAGTCTGGGGTTGACCTTGAGGAATGTACTGTCCCGTAGGTATGTACTGTCCTTGAGGTTGCCCCCCAGGCGGTAATTGGGTACCTTGAGATTGCCCCCCAGGCGATAATTGAGGACCTTGAGGCTATCCCTCAGGCGGTAACTGGCCACCTTGAGGTTGTGGATTTGGAATGGTACCTGACATCATAAGAATATTTTCTACACTCAACGGCTTAGTTCCGTTATTACCAGTTAATAACCCTTTTTCAACAGGTTGAGGAGATGCTCCCGAAAAAGTACCAATAAGAGACTGATACCCAGAGGGAACAGAAGGACCGCCATATAAAAAGGTTTCTGGAGATTGAGAAAACATGGACGACTGTCTCGACATATTCAAAGGAGGATAATAAACCCTAGGTGTTGGATGAAAAGGAATGTGAGGTGGTGAAAAACTTAGTCCCAAGTTTTCCAAAAAAGTTGGTCAATGAAGATACCAGCGCGGTCCCTCCTAGGTGGACTGTAAGACTCGACTCCAAATCACTAAAAAATGCACTTAAGATGACAAATAATATTTTCCCTTCGATGAATTTCTAGCTAAGAAAGTGTTGAGAATGCAAATACTTGTAAAAACAAATCTTTCCTTAACAATCAAATCAAAAGAAGAGCTTTTCGTCTTTCCCAATACACTCAAAAACGAGACAACTAGTTATGCTCACGAAAATTTCCTTTTTCTTTCAAACACTCAAATACTACAAAACAAACTTTTTCAAAAGATTTTTTTTTATTTTATTTTTTATTTTTATAAACACTCAAAACTATGGAAAAATCTAATCTTGAGATCTATAAATTCTAAAAAACTATTTGAAGTAAAATCTTACAATATTTATTTTCAAGGATGCTTAACTTAGCTATAAGCAAACTAAGGACTAATTTGTCCATAATCACAAATCAGTCAAAAAACAACCAATTTTTGTTTTCTTTTCTAAAAATGAAATCCAAAACCTTTAACACAAGTCCTTTCGAAGTTTCGCAAAGAGAAAAACAAGATGGATCCCTCAACAAAGGCAGATTTTGCAAATGGTCAGACTCATAAGAAGGCCAACAAAAACCAAGGTGATCTGAGGTTTCTGAGGCTTTTAAGCTCTGAGTTACTACAAGACCAAAATGAAAATCAAGCCCGGCAACCAAAACTTCTAGGAATTTCACCTAAAACACTAATGCCAATGGAATTAACCTAAGAAAAGTTCCTGACAAGTCACGTGCAGATCTAGGCAGAGGCTAAAAACAGATTAACAAATCCTAAGCTAACTGAAAGAGAGAATCTTAAGTTTTTCAAAATTTTGATAGGGTCCGCAGACTCGCAGTTCACCCAGGTGCGGTACTGCTCTATGTGTAAAGCAAAAGTGCGGATAGGTCCGCACTGTGTTACAAGCAGAGGGTGCGGTCCTCTCCCAAAAGTATGAAAAACAAAAAATATTTCAAGATCTAATAAACCTACCCAATCCCACACACATCAAGCCAAAAACAGAAACAAAGACACAGTTTCTCAAGTCAAAGTAAAAGCAAAGGAAAAATAAAAAATTCAAGTCCCCAGTGGAGTTGCCATTTTGTCGGCCAGATAAGTCGTTCTTGTGGACAAAACCGACCTCCCTAGTATCTAATGATATCTAGCGACAAGCAAACCAAACAAATTCTATCTTTCTCTAAATATGCAATTTATAAGTAAAGGCAAACAAGTGTTTTAGGCCTACCTTGGGTCTAGTGCAAGTTTGTAGAAGCCACGTTCCATTGATCCAAATGAGCTCCCTTGTAAAGAATCTGCAGACACAAACAAGCACACACATTAAATAGCACCTGAATAACCAATATAAATAAGCATATTTATCATGATGATCAATGAATATATGAAGCAAATCACATAAGACAATTTGTTGAGAAAAATGAATCTGATTGTATTAACTTTAATCAAAGAAGAACTTTACAACCTTGGTGCCTTGATGCTGAACAAGCTCCTCCCAGGGTCCAGCGAGAAGTCCCCTCTACTTTGACAAGTTTCACTCTCTTCCCAATGAAGCCAAAAGGTATGCAATCTCTCCTCTCAAGCTTAGCTGGGAAGTCTTAATTCCGCCAACATTTACCCTAAAAAATGTTCATCTTCTAATCTCCCTAGCAACCAGCCCAATGCCTTAATTTATAGTGCAATGGAGGGAAGTTACTAGGTCCACCTTCAAAGGGATAAGATCCTCTCATCAAGGGATTAGCTCCTTTACTTTTGGGATGCATGAACCACCTAGGAGCGAACCATCCACGTCAAGATACCTTCTAGAATCATCCAGAATTAACCACAAGTGAGTTTTAAAGAATAAACTTGTGCCTTTTTGACTTCCACAGGGGTCCGCATCCACTCCTTTAGAGACAGAGCGGGCAGGTCCGCAGGTAACATGACCATGGGGTGCGGGACCGCAGGTAATAGTAAGAAAAAGTGCGGAACCAGAGCTTTATTGATTTTTAAGGACTTTCTCTCATTTTCAAAGCTTGACATGAAGAGCTGAGGTTTGAGACTTGCTAAGGAGGACAATATGAATGATGATAGACCCATACTGACTGCAAATAGTCATGGTGACAATATTTTGTGTAACAGGCTAACAAAATTCATTGAGTGCATTCAACACATCCGCCAGTAGTTCCATGATATATTGGATAGAGCCAATGCTAAGTATAAGCAGCGCCATGATTAACATTGGGTGTCACACAAGTTCCAAGTGGGTGAATAAGTTTGGCTACATTTGCAAAAGGAGTGCCTTGCTGGACCCCACCACAAGCTTCACCCAATATGATATGGTACATACACCATAACCAAGGCTCTAGGGGACAATTCCTTTGAGACCAACATTCCACCGCTCCTTGGTCTACACCCAGTGTTCAATTAATACCGCCTTGAGCCATACTTTCCACCATTGTTGGACACATCCAACATTACAGAAAAACTCAAACCAACGAAGTTAAACCAAGAATACATGGAAAAATCCACAACTGATCAAATCATGGACACATAGATCAAGAACAATCACCAATAGAGGACCCAACTATATTGAGTTGTCAAGGCAGGAAAACTCCTTCACTAAGGCATTTGGCTCACCAGGGACTAATTTCAATAGAAAATTCCTCATCTCATGGAGGCTCTACACGCAATGGGGACCAATGCTTCCTAAGGAGGGAGGACTGATCCAATTAGATATTGGTGGCCATCCACCTATTCCACCTAGAAAACTAGTCAATTTCATTTGTATACTTCTTTATTGCACCATTTTCTATTTTTAGCATTTTTTTGGGTCTTGAACTTCTGCAACAATTTTGACACCCTAAAATATGTTTTCTTGAGGTCCGCAATAGGCTCGTGGCCTTAGGAAGGGCTTGTCACAAATCATGTAGTACTCAGAGAGATATTTCCAACAAGTTATCATATGCGCCAAACGAAGATAATATGACCAAGTTACGACCTCGAGAAGTTAACTTCCCAACTAACCCCAGCTGAACCCACAAACTCTTGGTGTTCCATCTCATGGGGTTATGTTTTTGGTTTTTTATGGGTTTCCCCTATTGTTCAATAATAAATAGGCCCTTGAACCACACTGTAACACAGTTCAGAGGCATGTAGCCGCCACATATCTTTTCAGAGATAAGCTATCATCGCTTGAGCTAGTTTATTTCCATTCTGTTTGTAAGCATATTTCAGTATTTGATATTAATGAAACAAAATTTTATTTCTGCAGCATGCCTGTATTTATGGTTATATATGTGATTTGTTGCGTTCCTGTTTAAGTTCGGTTAAAATATGCACTTGTTTCATTCCTTCCATGTATGCGAGAGGAGAAAACTTGGTAGCATACATCAAGCTCTATTTATAACTAGGTTCTTAAAAATCGCATTCCTCTAAGAATAAAATATGGACATAATGTTGCTTAGTGTTCTATCTAACTGATTGAAAAGAGATAAATATTTCTCCCATAATGGTTTTGGAAAAGGCTAACAGTTGAAGAGGTGCTCAACATCTTCCTTACTATCTTTGCATAAGAAAGATATAAAAGATATTTCAAAACTTCTTTTCCTTATCTCGTTCTAAGTTAATGAAATGGATTTCAAAACCTTTTTTCCTTATCCTGTCGTGAGTTAAAGCCTTCCTATGCAAGAAAAAACATAGGTACACAGAAATATTCAACCACATATTTTGACATCATATTATTTTCCAATTATCTTGTCGGGGAATGGAAGCATGGTAAGTTATGATGGCATAAGATTCCTTGATAATGAAAAACCTCTAGATCTATAACCACATATGAGTTTTACCATAGGCCTCTAAGATGATTATTTTTCTTTGTTTTAAAGAGGACCAAAAGGTTTTATCTATAACAGCGTCTGAAACTTGAAAACGTAAAACAACTTTGTGTCGAAGCATGAGAAATATAATGAAGAGGAAAAAAGAACCTTGGTTGTGTTCCTTTCTATGTCTATCTTAGATGATTCTCGTGCCTTTGCTGTGTTTCTTGCTACTAGCTCAAATGATTCCCCTGTCTAGCTTTCTATGATCAAACCCAGTATAAGCCATAATTGCAAAATTAACAATGGGAAGCAACCTGCACATATAGACACTGAAAATTTGGCACGCTCTTGTGTCTCGCTCTCCCTAAAACAATTTTCAGCTGGCACCCCTGTGTCTCGCACTCCATAAAACAAATTTCAATTCACTAGATGGCTAGTTATTGCGTCGTAAATGAACAAGTGGCTAGGTTGTTGGAGGAATGGTTCGCTGATATCTGTTTGCCACGAAGTCCTTGTGGTTGAGCTAGCTGATAGTTGTGCCAATCAAGCTATCGAAGTGCTTCGTCTAGGATGATAGTTGTGCTGGTTGAGTGTCTTGCATGCAGGCTACAGGCAACTACACTATATGAAATACATGTTAATTATTCACAATAGAGTCATTGCCACATACCACTCCAATATCTAAAAAAACATGTTAATTATTCCAATAGAGTCATTTTTGTAGACCACTCCATTGTATATTTTTCTGTAGTTTCAAAAACTTATGTGATTTTCTAAAACACAAGACAAGAATCTACTCTACTCTTCTCAGGAGAAACCAAAATTGATCTCCTTTCACCTCTATCAATCCCTAGGGAATTTTGAACCTATCATCTCAAAAACATCTACCAAGACTCCTTTGGCTAGGTTGCCTCCATTGCTGTAAGGTTGATTGATCCATCCTATGGAATAATCACTGGCATAGTTCCATTCATATCTTCAAAGTTTCAACCCTATAAATTTAACAAAGTTTCCACTGTAGCTATGAAATGGAAAATATCACCCACTCTACAATTGCCAAAACTTTCTACTTGCAAATTTCATTGATTTATCTCTACACTAGTGGATTGCAATTCCAATATGAACAAATATCATTCCACTATGGAGATTTATATATTTAGAAGTCATTAATAAATGTTAGTGCTTGATATGTTTCTCAAGAAAGGAACCTATTGGACTAAATGGAAAAAGAAATTGTATTGAGGTATAAAACAATTTCCATGCACACCATAGAAATAAGCTACTTCAATAATATTTTTCCTCATGCCATTGATAAAATTTTCCCTTATTAACTAATTGATATTATGATTGTTAAGTTATTTGATAAATTGAAATATATCAACCACTAATTATACACGTTCTTTATTTCAATGTTTTTAACAATAAAGTATCAAATGTTTAGTTAAGAGCTAGTAGCAATAAGGATTAGTTCAATTGGAAAATTCTCTTGCAAAAGAGTTCACAGAGCTCTCGATACAAAATGCTATTAATTCCCTTAGGGTTACTAGTTGGTTTTTTGTTTCCAGTTACTATTTTACTCAATTTGAAGACCAATAAAGGGGGTAAATCCACGAGGATTGACAATGCACCACCAATATCCATTATCAATTTTAATACATTGGTGAGTGAGGGAAAACATTTAAAAAAATATGAAATGAACAATAGTTCATTTAGTAAGTGTTGGCTTATGGGGGCCTGACCCAGATTCAGAGTTATCTAGCCAAAAAAATCCCTACACTACTGGCCCTTTTGGCATCAGCTCGCTTGGCGCAGACTGAAGTCTCACCTGAAGCAGTATGGGGGGATGTTAGAACCAAGTTTTTGCACCCTTGAGATGTATGTGATGTTGATTTAGTCCAACTAGACCTGCCTTCACGCAAGTCACTTCACGCTATGTTCTAACTTTCATTACCTCCACAATCTATTATGATCGGCTTTCGCGCAGCTCTAACTAGGGTCTGAGATGCTTTCGTGCTGCTATGGCAGCGAACTGCACTATTTCCCGAAATAGACTGAGTATCTTACTTATCTTATTATCTAATCTTAGTTATCTTCATGTAAACAGATCTTCCTACTTGCATTCACTTAACGAATACAATACACATCCACACATCATATAAGTATTAAAAGTGAGATCCATACCCAATGTAACAGATGCAAAAAACAGGAAATCGATACACAGAAAGGATAGAAACTTATCTTTATTATTGCTTCCAAATGATGATAGACTCTGACTCGCCTTGCTCACTCAGGTGCAAGGGTTCACGCACTCAGCTGTAGACTACTAGGGCTCTGCGCACTCAGTTGCAGAGCCTCTTCCTACTCTACGACCCAAAACTAGACTTTATACTTCATATCTATCTCGCATACATCATTGATTCTTCCATATCGTGATGTCTTAACTACTTAGAGCCTCGCTCTATTTATACAATCCCATGGTCCGCAGACCATGGGTGGATCTTCTATGACCGACATTACAGTCAGAAAATAAGGGCAGACAACCATATGACTCTTTTACAAACTACGTGCTCTGCTTCCACAAAATGCAGAGTCTTTACATTGGAATTACAAAATTGATCAAAATCTGGGCTCTAAGTCCAAAAAATTCCCTTGAGGGATCCTGCGCCCAACAGGCCCCCAACACAAACATCGTGACTCACCCTCAAGTCACTTTTTCATTTTGGAGATCTTTGCGCGAAGACCTCCCAACTCTGATTGGATCGCTGCAAGTTTGGCAGCGCACTGAGTGGCTACCTGCTGGACTTCCTCTACACATTGTTCAGTTACTGTTCTGGCTGAAATTATGCCCTAAATCCTCTCCTGTGTTTCTTGCAGCGGCGCTAGATTTTCTTCAATGGAGGCTATTATGGTATAAGCCTCATCGATCCACGACCGTAGGCATGCCTTCAAAACTGCTTCCTTATGCCGAGCAACATCCACCTGCTCCTTGACCGCCTTTGCTTGCTGCATCCTGGAAAGCCTCTGCATAAGGGAAACTGTCTGCGTGGTCCCTTTTACCTCATCGTATCTCTGCTGCAGCTCGCGCGCCTATGTCTCTAGGTGCTCTATGTTCGGGTCCTCCTGCAGGGTGGTGAGGACCTCGAATGACTACTCGAACAGCTTCATGCAGTTTGTCACTGCATTGTTAACCTCTGCCATTGTTGTTGTGATCACGATGGTGCGTTGTTCCTTAACCTCCAACGGAGTTGAAGGTTGTGCCTTCAACTTCAATTATGCTATATGAAGGTTCAACACTAGCTGAACCCTGGCCATTTTAGCTTTGGCATCATGCACCCTTGTTGGTAACTTAGGACGCGCGCCTCCACCGGTTCCTCTGCTTGGATGGCCAATTCCAAGACAATCTAGAAGGCCTCCTCCACCACTTGCACTATCTGTTTGTCTTGCGCCACTACCTCGTTGCGCTGTAGGCTCAACAACTCAATGTTGATGCACTGCTCACTCATTACTTGTAGTGCATGACTCTCTCTAGTGCGTAGTTCTGCAGTGACTCCATCCTGTAAATATAGAGCATCTCCCAAGGGAGCGTAACCATGTTTAACCTGATCCCCTTCAACCCGCTAACCATAGGCCTGTCGGCCTAATTTTTTGTAATGAGTGCTCCATCTGGCAGCACTATTGTGTTGGTCATCCTGGCGCATAGCATTTTCTCGGCTGCTGAAGTGCCGACTGCGAGGCTCGTGGACACTGTGCTAGCTTGTGGAGTGCGCACATGCAACTCCTATATTTGTGCCCAGAGATCCCCCAATACCAACTGGTGTTTCTTCTCAAATTGCTAGAGGGCCTTCGCGGTGACGTCCCTCACCGTTTCGCCAATATCGTGTAGATCCCCCTCTGTGAGGGTGATTGGGTCGAACGTAGTATTTGAGGAATTTGTCTTCTTTTGTGGCCCTACTTTATCTCTTGAGCGTGGACATTTCAGCTGGGTGGATACTGTCTACAGGTCCGCACCACCTTGTTTTGTGTCTATCTCTGGCTCAGGCGAAGGTGACTTTTGTCCTTCACGCTCTTCTTCTGCTATCTTCTGCTGCTCCTCGGCCAACTTTGCAGCGTTGTGTGCCACCTAGACCTTAGTTGCTGCTTCTTCCTTCCTGTAATTTTCTGTAAGTTGTGCCATCAGTAGTTTTGTCTCTTCCTTCTTCCGCTGCACGGCAGACTTCTCTGATTCCACCGCAGAGCTAGCTAGAGCATGACATTCCGGCGGCCAAGACTCAAGGACTACAAATATCACATCGTCAGTCACCAAATATGGTAGCTCATGCCACGTCTTTGTGGGGTCATTTTGTGCCCTTGTGAAGAAATGGTGGAAGTCTCCTTTGAACTCTGTGAAGCTCTGCAGACTGATGTAGACCGTGGGCGATAACCGCGGCTTGCAATTAATCCCCATTCTGATGTTCATCTCCATGAGCATACAAAACATTTTACACTCCCTTATCCTTTATGCATCCATGGTTGCCCACAATAAAGCGTACTTCGCTGACTCTAGAAGGTCCTGCGTGATCGTCGAGAACTGGCTATCTTCTGGAAATTCCCATGCCACCATTACTATTGACAATAGAAGCCATGCATAATGAAACGTTTTTCCCTGCTCCTGTGCCTTGCAGAAGTTCTTAAGAAATTCATCGCATATATAGTTTGCCCAGTTGAACTAGACCCCTTCTGCACATTGTGCTGCTAGTGCAACCACTACGTGGGCACCTCATTTATGCGACACTTTTTCATCACCTTCCCTGCCAATATCTATGTTGTGACCTTAACTGTAGGTTGTTGATGCTCTGTATGACGTACCCTTGCTTCTTCTTCTCTAGTTGAAACTTATTTTTCATGGCCTCAGCGATGGCCAAATCATCACTCTTTTCTTCTGAAATGTTCGCTGGGTCCTCCCCTACGTAAGGGAGCCATGTAATCCTATGAATCAGATGATCTGTGATGGGGATGGGCTCCTCTAGGCATAAGTATCCATCATGCACCAAGCATAGCAGCTGCCTGATGCCAAAAATGGTCACTGGGGCGTGGTGGTAATGCGACACCTAGAGCAGGTTTAGCAACCTTGCTTTCATAACACCTTGGAGCCATTGCACAGATCCAACTCTATTATCCAGGCAACACATCTTTCTTCTGGTGCATTAGCTGCGCTGTTGCTAAATGTGGGAACTTCTTGTGGTCTGTGAGGTCCCAATCTTAAAATTTTAATACAGGAACCCAGCCCAAGTGCGCTCCTTCAAAAATAATGTCATCAGGGAGCAACGGAGTTTGCAAAGAGCTCTTGCTCTCATCTATATCCTTGGGAACCTTTTCTTTACCCTTTTGCGGAGGAACATATGCGAGCAGCCTAGTGAGAGGGTCTGCACCCTTCGTTTCGACTTCCATCTCTACATCCTCCTCCTCCATCAGGATTTCTTCAAGCTCTTCCTCTTCATCATCCTCCAAATTGATGGCCTTCCCATTTTCCTCCGTGGTGAGCTTAGTCCTCAGCAGATTTCTAAGCTAGACACACATCGGTATCGTGGCCTGCTTGTCTTTCTTGGGTCTTGGCGTGCACGGTGATTTAGGGATCTTAGCAACTATTCTGACACTCTCTGGGGCTTTTACTTCCATAATTTCCTGCATGGCTTCCTCGGCAGTCATTGCTCTGGTATCCATGACTTCTTCGGGTGCTGCCATAGTGCGATTCCACAGTTCTCTCAGTGTCTCCAGTAATTGCTCAAGTAACAAATTCACCTTCAGATTATCGAACAAGTCGTGGTTCATAAATATCTGAGCACTCAACAACTCAATTCTCAAATTTCCAAGTGTTGTTTGCTAGACATTCATTTGTAATTCATAGCGCCTTTTGAATTTGAATTTGACCGTTCCCCCCACCTTCGATCCATTAATTCTAGATTGGTGGAAGATTTTCAAGAATATAACCAATAAAGTTCACCTTAAATTCCTCTTGCCCGCTTCGTTTGGACTCAAACCAAGCATCACATCGCGAATAGTGACTTTAACGGTCACTTTCTGGCCAACTTGCGTTGCAGCACAACTACCCTCGAGCTATCGCGGACCCTGTGACACTTCGCTACAACGCACAGTCCTGTCATCGCGCAGTTCTCGGGCAGAGTAGTTTATAGTCCTGCGTCTCCTTTTAGCTTCCTGGACTGCTAAGACTGTGCTTCTGTCACTTAGTTAGATGGTCGGGCCACCTATGTATGGCTTCAAATGACTGCCATTAACTTTTCCTGGGAAAGGTTCTCCATTTAACTTTACCAACTGCACCTCGTCACCATCTGTAATATGCTTAATAACATATGGCCCCAGCCAATCCATTCTGATCTTCCCTGGGAATTTATCGAACTTACTATCATACAACATCACCAAATCATTCACCTTAAAGGTGTGCAGCTTAACATTCTGATCGTGCCAGGTCTTTTCGTGCTGCATTTGGACTTGCTAGTGAAATCCAACCAAAAATATTTCTTCTTCCAACTCATCCAACTATGCAAGCCTTTCCTCCCAGGCTTCACGATCTGTCATACCTATGAGTGCTGCTATGTGCAGACTAGGCACGATGTACTCCATAGGCATTACAACTTCCACTCCATAGACAAGCCCAAAAGGTGTCTGTCCCATCAGCTTCTTGTATGTATAATCTTTTGCGCGATTTCTCTTCCTGCATACTGTCTTCCCAACACTAAGAGCCATTTGCAAGGTCGCCCCCCCAACACATGCTTCTTTACCATGTATTTTAGTGCGGAGTACATGTGCATCTACGTAGGTTAGGGTTGTTTCCCATAGGCCTACGTCCACTTGGCTAGATGCGCACGTTGATCATCCTGTCCATTGTACTTGTCTGTCAGTCGTACCTTAGGCTTCCCAAATTGTACTCTCATCATCCTCCTACATTCACGCCAATCATCAAAGCTTCCTTTGTGCATACCCCACCATCTGACGAGCGTAGCATGCAATACCCAGTCTAAGGCTTGGAAGCATTTCTTTTTCGGCACCTCCTTTTCAAATAAATCCAAGAAGGTATCTACCTCATTTAGACCATCATAAGTAGCCAGATCTCTTACTTCTGTCGACATGTAGCGCAACGACCTAGTCATCATATTGCAATTTAGCGTATTTACCTCATGTAACCTATTCTGTCATCACTTTGTTTCTTCATCATAACCCGAAGTACAGGAGCCCTCGCGCTCCCATGTAATTTTCCCATCTGCAATGGGATCTACCCAGTCTTGTTCTCGCACTGTTATCTTATAGATGCAGTCCAAATCATCATAACTCTCATAGTCACGAACCGGTTCCATATAGCACGATCCTTCAGTAGGGTCCAGGGGTACAATTATGTGTAGTGATTTCTTCTCAAAAATCATATTGTGCTTCTTCAGATTAATTACCCTGTTCATGTCAGTGGCCCAAAAAATTCCCAAGAGTGCGGGGTAGGGATTGTTGTCATCAACAATCTCTTTCACTTCAAAATTTTCTAGCGTGCTCACTCCCTTGATATCCACAATTATTCCCTGTAATTGCCCCATGGGTATTATTTTATGTTGGTTTGCCATCCTTAGCTGAATTAGAGACCATTGTCGCATGGTCTCCCCATTCGTTCCCATGTTTGTTTTGGTAGAACATTCGCATCTGATCCCAAATCCAGGATGACTTGATCCATTCAATATTCTCCGATCTCCACGGTTAGTCTCATTTCTCGTCTTGTCCTTGTATTATTCTTTCCTATCCTGTGGACTATGCGTGATTCTCTTGGCGTAGTCCCAACGCATCTATTGATGAGTTCCTGTAACCCTTTCAAAGCCTTACTGTCAGGAAATAACTTCATACAAGTTTCTAGGAACGTTGTGAGCATAGATGGGTCCATTTCCAGCTTCGGTTTATCTTTGCTTCCTGAAGTGGAGGCATTAGCGAAGCTCTTCTTAGCTTCCATGAAGTTTCCTGAGTGCGCTTCAAATCAAACTAAACTTCTTTTGTCGAAGCTTTGCGAACGCAAGTACTCTCTTCTGGGTGTTTGCCTTTGTCATCTCGCATCGCGATTCCACTTCAGAGCACAATGTTTACATTCGAGTCTTCCTCGTGCGGCTCAGACCTCATCATCTACAGGTTTTGTGTCGGGGAAGGTGGTAGCGCTCCTTTTTTGCATATCCTAGCTATCAGCGTAGGAAAATCCTCTATCTTATGGTCAAACAACGTGCAATACTTGCATGACAGATGCGTTGAATTTGTGCAATCGCAAACATAGTGCCTTGGCCCTCTGCAATTGTAGCAAATCAACTGTCTGCGACCTCTTCCAGGTCCTCCTCCACCTCGGCCTCGTCCGTACCCCTGAAATCTTGTTTGCACCATTCCTGCATTTTGTTCAAGGGGCCCTATTTCAGCTAAACTCTGTAGGTGGGTGTTCTATCCATCATCAATTCATAACTCCTACATGTGCGCTCGTCATGTCCCATCAATATACAAAAGTTGCAGAACAATTGTTGCCAATTTTGCGTATACTTCTGTAACAAGTGACAATTCTCTGTGGCATGTTTTCCAGCTATTTGGCAGACCGCGCACCACAAAGTAGTTGTCCTGCTAGGTCCTACTTGAGGTTCTGGCCTTAAAGGCATCGGTCCTACTCCTGCAAGGTAATTTGTAAAAACTGGGAAGTAGTCTTTGTCATGACCCTAACCCTTGCATTTCACACAGTATACTTCTTTGCCCACTTTTGGTTGAGCTGTCCTATCCCGTTTCAGACTCTACATCTCAAGGCACAGATTCTTCAGTTGTGCATGGATCTGCTGAACTCCTAGGTTAGGATCCTGCATTGAGGTCTCATGTAGCCTCATAGCAATCTCTAGGGCCGTTGCCTGAGTCATTATCTTCTGCTGCAATAGCGCACTCCTTAAATGTGGTAGTAGTGAAGCTACAAACCATTCGTGATGTTGTCCATCTATCAGATTCATATTGGCTTTGTGAATCATATATTTCAGTCTCTGATCCAACTCCCAAGGAGTCTCACATGGTAGTATCATGATTTATGTGAATTCAATGATCGACTGTGCTTCAGACTTATGCTTGCTAAATTCTTTATTTATCGCTGTTTGGATATCCACAACTCCCACATTTAGATTATCATTGGAGTACTTAATATACCAGGCCAGCGCGTGATCTTGCAGGGTGCTAACCAGCATTGATTTCTTTATATGGTCATCCATAACACCTTTTGCTTCCCATACAACCCTTAAAATGAACCAGATCTGGTCCGAATCCTCATTTTCCAAACCTTTGAACACAAGCAGCTTCACTGTGTTTGCCATACTGAATTACGGTGGTGGTGGAGTTGGTATGGGTGAAGATGGAGGTGATGGTGATGAAGTTGGTGATGGTGTGGGTGAAGGTGGTATTCACAAAATTATTTGCCTTAACAAATGGATATCATTTCATGGAGAGACCTTCGCGAGTTCTTCCTCGTTCCCTTCCAAAGGTGAAATCAAGGGAATATTTTCTGGACCCTTATTTCCTTCGTTCCTGTAAACCTTTCCGCTTCGTGTAGCTCCAAACATCAAGGTAGCTGCATAACCTGCTTTTTCCACAATAACATTTTAATCCAAGTTTTCAAAGATTTATGTACTTACCTCGTGGTCCTTTGAGAAAGCGTCG
>APFE030145887.1:0-34953 GCA_000404065.3 Pinus taeda | reverse complement strand
TTTACAGGAAGTTCATCAGAAATTTCAGCGAGATTTGCGCACCAATGTTGGATACAATCAAGAAAGTGAATCAGCCATTTCACTGGACTGAAGCAGCAGAAAACAGTTTTCAGATCTTGAAGAAGAAGATTACTGAAAGTACTGTGTTGAGACTGCCTGATTTCAACGAACTTTTTCAAGTTCGTTGCGACGCCAGTGGTACAGCCATTGGAGCAGTCCTTAGCCAGGAGGACAGACCAGTTGCTTATTTCAGCGAAAAGCTAAATGAGAGCAAACAAAAGTACTCGACCTATGACAAGGAATTTTACGCTATTGTGCAGGCTTTGAAGCACTGGCGACATTATCTATTGGGTAACAAATTTGTTTTATTTTTTGACAATTCTGCGTTACAATACATTATGCAGCAGCATAAATTAAACCACAAGCATGCAGCTTGGGTTGAGTACCTGCAAAGTTTCACATTTGTACTAAAGCACATTAGTGGGCAATCAAATAAGGTAGCAGATGCACTTAGTAGGAGAACATTACTGTTACAGGAGAGCACCATGCAGATCTTAGGATTTGAACACTTGAAAGAGTTGTATCCAACTGACACCGAGTTTATGGAAGCCTATGAGGCTTGCCAGAACCCGCTGTTACGAAACGACAGCAAGTGGCTGGATTATAATCTTCAGGAGGGATTGCTGTTCAAAGGGGGGCAATTATGCATTCCCAATTCTTCTATGCGAGACAATATCATACAGGAAAAACACAGCGGAGGCCTGGCAGGACACTTTGGAATTGACAAGACCATTGCTCAGGTACAACATTTCTATTTTTGGCCTAAGATGCAGCGAGATGTGCAGAGATATGTGGCTAGGTGTAGAACTTGTCAATTGGCAAAAGGTCACAGTCAGAACACTGGACTTTATATGCCATTGCCCATTCCTAGTCGACCTTGGGATTCGGTCAGCATGGATTTTGTGCTGGGTTTACCAAAAACACAGCGCGGCTTTGATTCAGTGATGCTTGTAGTCGACCGATTTTCGGAGATGGCACACTTTGTACCGTGCAGGAAAACCAGCGATGCTACTTACATAGCACACCTTTTCTTTACAGAGATTGTGCGGTTGCATGGACTTCCACGAAGCATTATCTCTGACAGAGATGTCAAGTTTACTGGTCAATTCTGGAGAACCCTGTGGAAGAAGTTAGACACTCAGTTGCAGTTCAGCTCCGCTTACCATCCACAGACGGACGGACAGACGGAGGTAGTGAACAGGAGTCTGGGGAATTTGCTCAGAAGTCTAACAGGTGAAAATTCCCGGACTTGGGATTGGGTATTGGCACAGGCGGAGTTCGCATATAACGATTCTCCTAACCGTAGCACAGGCTACAGTCCATTCCAAGTTCTGTACGGCATGCATCCGCGAGGAGTGCACGAGTTACGAGATTTGGGCAAACTGGAGAAGCGGAGTGCTAATGGGGAAGATTTCGCCCAAGCTATGAGCAAACTGCACGAACAGGTTAAGCTAAAACTACAGGACAACAGCCAAAAATACAAGCAGCGAGCTGATACAAAACGCCGGGAAGTTCAGTTTAATGTTGGGGATGAAGTTCTTGTGTATTTACGCAAGGAACGATTTCCAAAGCGAGAGTACAACAAGCTCAAGTTTAAGAAAATCTGGCCCTGCAAGATCATTCGCAAATTTTCTGCGAACGCTTACGAGATACAGTTGCCACCAGGGATTGGTATTTCCCCTATCTTTAACGTGGCAGATCTGTTCCCTTATGTTGCAGGTTCAGCAGATGACGCAGCAGCAAAGCCACCGCGGGACACCCAATTGAAAGGAGATTTATGGACGAGACAGATGCCGATGGCACCATCCGTCGAAATTGAGGGAATTCTGGACACACAGGTAGCAAAGCGCACACACAGAAAGGAGTATTTGAGATATTTGGTAAAGTGGAAGAACTGTCCAATAGAGGACAGTTCGTGGCTTAATGAGTCACAAATACAAAAGGCGGGCTACTCTGTTAATGACCTCATGGAACGGAGCCATGACTTTTTTGTCACCTCGGGAGCCTGATGCAGGAGCATCCAGCTCTGAGGAGGTAGAATGAGGCTGGCAGTCTCCGAGAGAAACAAAACACACGGTCACTACGTATAGCTGGACAGGTGTCAAAACCTTATCAGCTATTTTACTTTATTTACTTGTTTTTATTTATTTGTTTTTATGCTGTTAGAATTTGGTTAAATTAGTCATGCACTGACGCTGTCTTATTTGAGAATTAAAAAAAAAAGAAAAAAGAAATATAGAAACATAAACTGTCAATTAGATTAGTTTTCTTAGTTATAGACGGTTATGTAAAAAAATGGTTGCCCAGAATCTGTTGGGTTAGTTTTCAACTGGAAAAGAACAGTTAGGTTCTGGGAGCTTAAAAGAACAGAGACATGATTGTAAACGGGTCCTCTCTCATTTGAACAAAAAATATAGAATGATACAGTCATTTCCAAAATCAGAATTTATTGTTTATTGGTTTCATTATTCATCACTGTAACAGACAAATCCTACATTATAGTTTATTTCCTGTACAATTAAATTCGTATTGAAATAAAAGACAGAGATAATCTGTAAGTGGAGCGGGCGTGATCATCACAACGCCGTCCAATAGAGTTCACACAAGATCGTACACACAGGCCCACACCCGGAGAAGGGCGCAGCAGAAGCGGACATAAACAATTCAAATATTTCCAAAACCAGAGAACCAAAGAAATCTGTGCATACAAACAGAGAACACAGGTATTTCCAAAAACCCCGATAAATCAAAAGTTGAAGTAGATTGCCGTAGCAAAGAAACAGATTATTTTTCCTTTTCATACGATATGCAAATCTCCAGGTATTGACAGAACATCAAGCAAAACAATGCATTAACACGACATGAGAATTTGAAGAATAGACCAGGGTTACAGCTTAATATTCGAACCACAGGTGACATAGTAGAATAACGCCTCGGCACCGGCAAAGTCATCAACAGGACAGAATTCTAACAACATAAATATATAACCCAAAAGCCGAAATGTTACATTCATAGTCATTGACGGGGAAAATTGACCAGGGTTTGGTTAAACCCTAGGGTTTTCAAAATTGGGAACAATATAAAACAGCAGAGGAAGGGTTCGAAACCCTGAGGCGGCCATAATACAAGAAATAAAACCCTACATAATACCACAGAGTAAGAATTCGTAAAACCCCACAAGGGTTTGATGCAAAACGAAGTTTGAATAGCTCTCTACAGGAGTAAAGCCGAGACAACGGCTACGAGAATCCATCTTACAAACTAATAGCAGAATCCTTATCGTTTCACTGCTCAAGTAACCTAACCTAAGAACAGAGATTACATATACATAGCTACAGAAATGTATGTGAGACACTACCCGGAAGGAGTGTGAAGAGAACTCGGACAAGAGCGCCACGAGCATGGCTAGTCGACTGGATCTCACCTGCAACCAAACCAACAGTAGTTAGAAACCTGTGTAGCACGTATACGAACATTGAAAACTAAAAGAAAGAAGCCAGAGGATCAGGGGTCTTACCAGAAGACCTGGGCGTCGAGGAGGATGCAGATTTGACCAATAACAAAACCTGAAGACAGTGGCCGAGACGGTCAAAAACCAGAGGGAGAAGGGTGGAAGTGCTATAGCAAGGAACCATTTTCTTACCTGAACATTAGGGGTGAAACGCAGGACCTGGAGAACGGACTTGCCATGAAATAAGACAAACAGTCAACCGATTAAAACCAGCGCTGAGCTCAAAACAAATGAATAACCATACATACAGCTGATAAGTTGTCATCATGCAGAGTGAATGAGCCTTCACAGGCCGTAAAAACTCACCGCCTAAAACCTTTGAAGACGAGAATAGCCACAGAGTCGACATCAGGGCCATCACACAGAGAACCAGAGGTCTCTCGCAGAGTAACATAAGACCTCGACAGAGTGACCCAGCAAAGGTGGAATGAGAATGATTGCCGAATGGTTGTCAACGAGCACTTTTGTGTAGGGGTAACCGGTCAGTACAGGTAAACGTCCGGTGTAACAGGTTCCGCAACCCTAATTCCTCATACCAAGACGCGTACAAATCATTTAATCAAACATTAAATTGCCAGGACACGAGTCCTATCAATCGCGTTCCATAACCGTGGCAGGAGGCCATCAAGTTCGCTGCTTTGGAACGAGAAATTGAAGAAATGTAGAGAGGCTGCGAAGGTATTGTAATTTGTATTTTTGGTTTGAAGCACTCCAACAAAAGCACAATTTAGAAGGCCTTCCCAGCTTCTGTCAGCTTCTGTCAACTTCCACAGAACATCACATTAACCATGAAAACATATTTTATCGCTGTGGAATATAAGTATAATTAGAATTATGGGTAGTGAGAAAATATACAAGAGAATTTAATGAATATCTGCTTAATGGGAGCACCACTAACAATACCAGTTCCGAAATTTAAGATGGTCTATTATTATTTATATGTTTTAAACTATTTTTATTGGACTTGGTCATTTTTAATTTTAATAGTTTTGTAATGGTGTATTTATAAAATTTCTAGTGGTGTATCTATGATTTATATGTTGGTAAAGATGCGGAATATGAACCATTTAGATAGTTTTATTTGGGAAAGTATCAAGGTATTTATAATATATATATTTTTTTGTTAATAAATATGGTTTTTAAATCATTTTTTATTTTTAATAATTTAATTTATGATATTTTATGAAAAAATAGTTGTTTGTGGAGAAAGTATCGAGTATTTTTTTAAAAATAAAAATGGCTGTTAAATTATTTCTTATTTTTAATAATTTTAATTTATGATATTTTATGAAAAAATATTATTTTAAATTGAATTATAATTGTATTATTTTATAATGGTAAAATATAAATTATAACTTATAAGCTTAGAATAGATGGCGATAGGTGTATTGTTAAGTTATTGTTTAATATGAAAGTCATATGTTTAAAATTTTATAGACAAAAATCTAGCCATATTAAAAATTAAAAGTGACCATCTCAAACTATAATTCAAACTCATACTAATAAAAAAAATAAAAACAAAATAAAATTATTTATGATCACAAAATTCCACATATATAATAATATAATTTATTACATAAATACTTATTAAACTATATATATAATTTTAAAATTTAATTGAATTATTTATTATGGAACCCAACTGAACATGAATATTCCACGAGAATATGCATACATTTGGTTTGATAATCTAAAATTGAAGTGATCGCCGGAGAGAACACTACCGTTCAAATAATTGCGAGCTTGTCGACTATCAAAGGAAAGGCATTTCGGGTTAGAACTTGTAATTTACTGTTTATAATAAAAAAATAAATTGAAAAACCATTTAGAAGTTGGAATTCTAGTCGAGTGAGCCGGTGAGAAAATTTTAATGAATATATATATATTTATATATATATTATATATATATATATATATTAATTTTTTTTTTTTTTAAATTTTTTTAAGTTCTTTTAGGAAAAATATTTATGATTTGTTCTGGCAAAGAAGATTAAAGAATTTAAAATTGAAAACACCCTCTAAATATTATAACTTTTTAACATGATTACAATATTTATGAGAAAGTCAATAAAATTGAAAACTCACTCTAAATATTATACCCTTTTAACATGATTACACATTTTTGAGAGTCAAAATTTAAAGTGTTTTTAACAATTTACATAGTCAATATTTTTTATTTAGAAAGATGTGAGCCTTTACTATGGAGAGGAGTCTAATTTTTGAGCCTTTTTACAAGGTATCAAAGATGTCATATAATGAGATTTGAAATTGGGAAAGGGGATAACATACTATTGTGTTAACCATTTATTAATCCCATGAAGAGATATATAATAATAATCATCATCTAATTTTAATGTCGCTTCCCAGAAACACGGCAAACGAGACCTTTTTGGTCGTGGGAGAAGAAGCTCACCTCTAAATAACAATTTGACTTCTAAATTTATTAATACTAATTATAATATATTAAATATAGTAGCTAATAACCATTTTACTTAACTTATTAATACTTATTATAAATATATTAAATGTAGCAATAATAATAATAATAATATTACTATTAAATTTATAAAAATATATGTATTATATCTATCCAATATGGTTTTGAAAATGTAACCTTCTAACATGAAAATAATAATAATAATAATAATAATAATTTTATTTAGTAATTGTAAATTTATGTTTAAAATAAAAAAATATTTTTATAATTTTAATAAATTTTTTTTTTAATTTATATTTTATTCTTAATAATTTTAATTTATATTTTTATTCTTAATAATTTTAATTTTATAAAATCTATGAAAAACAAATATTCTAATTTTTTTATTATAAAATTAATATTTTATAATTTCAAAAAATAAAAATTAAATTATATTTTATTTAAAATATTATCACTCACAAAAATCCGATACTTATCCTATGATTTATTATTTAAATATTCATTAATCTATATATAAATTAATTGTAATATTGATAGAATTATTTATTAGGCAACAAAACTGATTTGCAACTACTTATTACAATAAAATCTAAATTAAAAACAATAAAATACGTTTATGGCACAAAATTAAGAGCCCACTTCAAATATCAGAATTTGGTACCATGAGCGCATACTTTGGACTTTGATATCAATTCTGAGAATTCAAAATTTAGAGTACACAACTATTTGTTTTATGTAAAATTGCAAAACTAGAATTCTTAACCTAATAATTATTTATCTCATTGTATTAGGCTTTACTTCCCACTAAACACTAAAAGGTATCTATATAATTTAAAAGTGGAATTTCATGGCCTCAAACTCTTGATCATCAAAGAAGACGAAGACATTGAAGGACATTTTAAGGAGAATTAAAGTTTTTTTTTAAGATTAATAAATATTCACAAAAATAATGATTAAAGACATTAATGTTGGATTAAAGACATTAAGGTTGGAACCTTACTAGTCGATGGAAAAAAATTAACTCACAAGCTTTTTTTCTTTAAATATGATACATTAAATGTGAATATATTTGGAAATACCATAAATTCTGATAAACCTAGAGCCCAATACAACTAGTAACCTGAACCTCCCTAACACTTTTGTAAAAAATTCATTATATTGCCTGAACCTCCCTAATACTTTTGTAAAACATTCATTACTTTTTAATTCAGATATCTAAAAATTGAAGTAAAATACATTACTCAAAGCTTCTAATTAGGTTAGGGACGAAAGGCACAATATATAAACCTTACTTTTTTTCCGTTAATCTACATGATTGATACCTTTGAGTCTCCTCTAACATGCACCTTGATCACCCAATAGAGTAAAGTACAACACTAGTAAAGAACAAGGATTTTGAGTTTGGGCCATGCCCCTCTTGCATACCATCTATAGCGAAATGAAAAGAATTTAAATAGAGGACCAGATATATCCCACCTTGATCACCCAATAGAGTAAAGTACAACACTATCCATAGAGGAGTGAACAAGGATTTTGAGTTTGGGCCATGCCCTTGTGCATATCATCTATAGCGAAATGAAAATAATCTATATCATCTATAGCGAAATGAAAAGAATTTAAATAGAGGACCATATATATCCCATATCTAATGCTGTTTTTAGATTTCTTTATGAAAGAAACTAAATGGGATATTGAAAATATCAATAAAAAAGGAATAGTAAAGAAGTCAACAAACTTAAATTAAGTAGCTTATTCATCATTTTAAATCTATTTATGGATAATTGATCTTTTTTCCGGCTCGGTAGATCCGAAGTTAAAGTGGATTTAGGTTGGTTCAATTTCTTCCTTTAAATAAGCTATATTTCACATGATGGATTTAGGTTGGTTCAATTTCTTCCTTTAAATAGGCTATATTCCACATGAATACTATGGGTCAATATCAGTTAAGGTGGATCTAGGTTGGTTCAATTTCCTCTTTTAAATAGGCTATATTGCACATGAATACTATGGGTCAATACCTCTTAAGGTGAATCTAGGTTGGTACAATTTCCTCCTTTAAATAGGCTATAGTCCACACGAATACTATAGGTCAATACTATAGTCCACATGATGGATTTATGTTGGTTCAATTTCTTCCTTTAAATAGGCTATATTCCACATGAATACTATGGGTCAATATCAGTTAAGGTGGATCTAGGTTGGTTCAATTTCCTCTTTTAAATAGGCTATATTGCACATGAATACTATGGGTCAATACCTCTTAAGGTGAATCTAGGTTGGTACAATTTCCTCCTTTAAATAGGCTATAGTCCACATGAATACTATAGGTCAATACCTCTTAGGGCTCGGTAGATCCAAAGTTAAGATGGATCTAGATTGGCTAATACTATAGGTCAATACCTCTTATGGCTCGGTAGATCCAAAGTTAAGATGGATTTAGACTGGCTATGGATCAATACAATGGGTTCTTATAAATACAGAGCTCAAAAACCATTAGTAACTTATGAAAGTCAATTTTACTTATTATTTAACTTAAAGTATTTTTATTTTAATATTAAATATATTTTTTTTTTTTTATTTAAGTGAGTATATAATTTAAAATTAATATAACATTAATATTTACTATGGAATTTACAAAGTTATACACATTCTGCTTTAATGAATTGAATAAATCTCTAAAATAAAGTACAGTTTTATAATAAACATACATATTATATAACAATTTGTGGAATGAGAATATTTTAAAAATTAAATAAATAAAATAAAAATAATATATAGATAGTTGCAAAAACATTCTAATAATTAATTAACCTAATTATTAAAATGTTTTTGTTTTAATAATTAAAAAATTATAAATTTTTGATCTTTAAATATTCTATACATTGATTTTAAAATTACCCAATTTAATAAATAATTGAATTAAAATTAATCTTTAATTTAAGAATATTATTATGATGATGATTACTCTCATTAACACTAATATATCATCCAACTTAGAAAATAACAAGTTAATTGTATTTTATATTTTATTTTATGGTCAATAATTATATTATTATATAATAATAAAATTTACATATTTATTAATAACTCTAGTGTTATGTAAAATTTTACTTGTTAAATACAATAAAATAAAATAAAATATACATTATAATAATTTTATTTAATTTTAGATCCACTCAGCATTTAGGGATGAAATCTCTTTTCTTTCTTAAATGTGTTTGCATATCAAGAGATTTTATCTCTCTCCGCCATTAGTAGATCGAGAATTAAGATGGATATAGACTAGTTTAATTTATCCCTTTAAATAGACTACATTCCACATGAATACCATGGATTCTCAATACCATAAGTCAATACCATGAGCCATTTTTATTTTATTTTTGTAGGGGGTATTTTATTTTTATTATTTGACCAAGTTAAAAATTTTACAATATATTACATTAATCTTTTAATTAATTTTATATTTTTAGGTTTATTTAGTTTTATTTTTATGTAATTTGACTTAGTCAAAATGTTAAACATTATATTACATTACAACATCCCTACCATATTGGGTGCATTACATCAATCTTTAAATTAAATTAATTTTTTTTAGATCTAGTTTTATTTTTATTTTTATGTAATTTGACTTAGTCAAAATGTTAAACATTATATTACAACATGCTCGGAGAGTGCTCAAACTTGACTTGGTCATGTTATTGGAGGTTTTTGAGCTCTAGATTTATCAGAACCCATGGTATTCATGTGCAATATAACCTATTTAAATGAAGAAATTAAACCAACATAAATCCATCTTACTCTCTAATCTACCAAGTGCCTAGAGGAGGTATTCATGTGGAATATAACCTATTTAAACGAGGAAATTAAGCCAACATAAATCCAGCTTACCTCCTAACCTAACAAGTGCCCATAGGAGATTTAAGCCTCTTTGAGATTCACACTTAAGATTCCTAATCTACCAAGTGCACAAAGGAGATTTATGGCTCTTTTAGATTCAGACTTCAGATGGATCTATGCTGGTATTTACTACATCCAACTATGAGCATATTAATTTTAACAATAATTAATTGAAATCCTATAAATTTGTATATAGCTCAATTTACTTATGTTGATAGACATGTCTATTTAAAATAAGGTTTCCAAAATTTTAATTTAATTATCAAAAATTGAAATTTGAATAATGAGAAAAAATTAAGTAGGAATCACATTAGTAGTGTATTGTCCATGAGCTAGTTGTCAAAACAATGAAATTTATATCCAATGTAGTTATGATGATTTTGTCCTTTTAATTAAACTAATTAATTAAAAAATGTCATATAAACAAGTGCTATATGAAGTGATAAATGGTTTTGTGGACATGTGGTAGCCATAAACTATGCTATTGGACCATGGTGGTGTAACAAAACTTATTTACATATTAAGAATTCCCATGGTAAAGTGGATAAATCTCCATGGTTAATAATATTTTTCCATGTCATTTTAAATGTATATATGTTTATCTTATATATTAGGTGTTTTTATTTTTCATTAACCATGATAATAGTAATTTAAACTAGATTTATAATTTAGTTAGTTTTAGTGATTTTTTCCTATTAATTTTAGGGATGTGAGATGTATAATGTAGTAAGTGTTTTGATACTTATTATAGATTTATTTCTATGGCTTTCACCAACCATTTAATTTATATGGTTGTGCTAATTATATAATTATTTATAGACATAATATTAATATTTAACACCAAATTATGTTAATGTTTTTCCTTTTCTAAAATACAACCTCAGTGGTCTAATGATTAAGAACTTGCACTTCATCTTTAAATAGTATAAGTCTAAATCTAGTGTGAGATAGAGTATCTACACATCTATAGATTTCAATAGCCCAATCTTGGGTTAAAATAAACCATTTTTTCAAATCTAAAGGTGGGTAAAATATATATTCCTTCATAAATACATGCAAATATTAATCCCTTATCTTACAAACAAGGAACCTTGAAGCCAAATTATTATTATTAAAACATATATATATTATATATATATATATATATTATATATAATATATATATATATATATATATATATTTTTTTTTTAAAAATCAAACATGCAATGTAGAATAATATGGCTTCCATCTTCTCTAGTGGATTTTTAATTGATGGTGAATGGGTATATTATTAAGGCAATCCTTAAGAAAATGTCAATGTAAATGAGAGTGTCTTTCAGATTATTCACATTATTAAGATTTGGTTGAACTTTAGAACCAACTAATGTGGTTCATCCTGAGGACAAAAGTGAAAACTCCATAGATCCTAAAGAATAAATAGCAAGGATGCATTAGGGTCCAGAGTTAGCAGTTAAGAATTAGCTGTTAAGAATTAGTTATTGATTTCATTAAATTAATATTTAATAATTTTTAGTTATATACTAGCTGTTATAAAATAGTTGTTATTGTTATTAACTTTGTTGTTCAAGCTGGGACGACGAAAGTGACGGTGGAGTGAGGGCGAAACGACTAGGATTTCAGTCATCTACAACGGGTTTCTCTCCATGGATCGGTGTAGAGGAGGGAGCTCCACTCCCTCCTACAAGGAAGCGGTGGCCAACAAGGGTAAGAAGCCTCTGGAGATAGGAAAAGGTGATGCGGAGGAAGGAAGAAATAACAGGGAGGAGGAATCAGAAAGTACCAAATCGAAGGAGAAGGATGACACAAAAGACAAGGAAGAAAATGACAAAAGACAGGGAACAAAAGACAAAAATTAGAAGGGTCAGTGCAAACCCAGAGCTGAAATTAGTCCTAGAGTAGTTTTAAATGATCCCGCGCTGTAGGAGCACAAAGATCACATGCAGACTTATGCAATCATATGCAAATTCATGAGGCTATGGCCCACTGAAAAAGCTTTACAAACATGGATAAGATACCACTGGAAACCCAAAGGTAGCATTGATCTACATCTGGGGTCCAAAGGGTTCTTTACTGTGGTGTTCACTAACATTGAAGATAAAGACAAAGTGTTTGAAGGCGGGCCCTACTTCTATGCAGCAGTAGGGCTCTATATGTGGCCATGGATGATGAAATTCATTCCGGAGCGAGAAACTTTTACTTCAGTTCCGGTTTGGGTGAGACTCTATTCTCTACCTCTTGACTATTGGCAGACTGAACCCCTTGCAACAATAGGCAATACATTAGGTCAGTTTATCAAAGCCTCTGAAGCCACAAGGAGGGGAAAATACACCACTTTTGCTAGGATCTGTGTGGAGATGGACCTATCCGGAGCTCTTCTAAATGAAGTCATCTTGGAGGTTTTTGATGAGGAATGGGTGCAAACAGTCGACTATGAACATATTCCTTCTAAATGCCGTAGATTCCATGAACATGGGCACCTTCTAGGAGACTGCCCCCTCAGTAAAGCAGAGAACAAAAGCAAAATAAATATAATGAAAGATACAGATAGCTTCCACAAAGTAGTTCATAAAGGGAAAAGTGGCAAAAAAGGGCCAAAGCAACACCAAGCTGAAGGAAAAAAGGGTAGTCAGAACCAGTTCCATGTGCTTGAAGAGGATGAAAAAATATCAGTAGAAGATCAAGCAATGAATGAAGATTATGAGAAGAAGGAAAAGGAAAAAGAAAGAGATCAGACACAGGAAGACGAAAAACAGAAGGGTATCATGCTGAATGAATCGAAGCTGGAAATGGATTAGGAAATGACCTAGAGTGAAATGGATATGGAGGACAATGAACTACAGGAGATTCTTGACAAAGAAAACCTGGATCTAGAAGGGTTCTTGGCTCAGGGAACAACTGGCGTGGTAGAATCACTACCTCAAGAAGAGCTCAATAGAATAGAGTATCTATTCTTATGGAAAACCCAGGCAAAGAGTTTGGAGGGAGTAAACAACTTTAAAAAATAGAGCAATGATGGGGTGAAAGCAATAAAAATTACTCCGGGGTTAGCACCAAGAAATCCAGGGAAAATAAGAGGCAGGAAAAATCAAAACGAGCTACTGATGGAATGTGGAAAGCTTATGGTGGATTCAGGTAAGATGAAAGACCTAACCAGTTACTCGTTTACCAATATTTAATTATGAAGTTCACAACTTGGAATAGTAGAGGTCTTGGTAGCAGAGAAAACAGAGAATGATTAATAATAGAATGAAACAGGCAGTTCTAGATATAATTTTTGTCCAAGAGACAAAATGCTCCATTCAGAAATTAAGGCAAATCCATAGTAAATGGCTCAGTCGATTTGAATTTCTAGAAGTTAAAGCAAAAAACACAGCAAGGGGTATCCTCACACTCTGGAATCCCCAAAAAATTGGAATAATTGATGTGGAGGCATCAAGGAATTATTTATCAGTTGTTATACAGCCAGTAGGAGACAGGGACACTTATCTAGTCACGAATGTTTATGGCCCTCAAAGGTTAGATGATAAAATAAGGTTCATAGATTCCTTGGTGGATCTACGAGTCAGACATGTAGGAATACCTTGGGTCCTAGGATGAGACTTCAATACGATCAGATCTCTCTCGGAGAAAAAAGGGGGTACACGAGTTCTAAATAAAGATTCCTTAGCCTTCCAATTCTTTTCAGAAAACATGAAGCTTGTGGATATTGAGATGAACAATGGCCTCTGTACTTGGAATAATAAAAGAGGAGGGGACTCTCAGGTAGCCTCCAAGTTAGATAGGTTCATGATCTTTGAGGATCTCATGCTTATAGACAAGGAAATAATAGCAGGAATTCTTCCCTTTGGAGGTTCAGATCATTGGCCGGTTCAAATGGAAATCAAGGGCATAGGCACCCCAAGAAATAAACCTTTCATATTCGAGAATATGTGGCTTTCTCACCCAGAATTCATTAGCAACATTGAATATTGGTGGGTAGAGGGCTTACAAACTCAAGGATCAACAATGTTCCTGCTTCACAAAAGATTAAAGCACATCAAGCTCAAGCTTAAAGCTTGGAATAAGAATGAATTTGGTTATATTTTTGCAGGAAAGAAAGCGGTAGAAATTAAAATAATGGAGCTCAACCAAGCTTTGATCAAGGAAGGCTTTGACAAGGACAAAAATGAACAAGTAGAGAAACATCACCAAGAAGGGGAAATCTGTGCAATCAAGAGGAAATTCTTTGGAAACAAAAGTCAAGAGTTCAATGGCTAAAAGGAGAGTGAAATACTAGATTTTTCCATAAATCCACTATAGCGAATAGGACTCACAACAGAATCTCTTCAATTAAGGACGTGAATGGGCAGATATATCAATCTCATGAGGAGATAGGAGTAGTGTTAGTTAAGCATTTCTGAGGTATTTCTCAGGAAAACACTTTAGACAGGATTCCTTTCATTAAGGACCTCATTAAGCATATCCCCAAGTTTGTTTCTAGAGAGGATAACTGTACTATCAATAGATCTGTAACTGAAAAGGAGGTCAGTGAGGTCCTCAAGGAGAGGAAAAATGGTAAGGCTCCAGGTCTGGATGGTTTCACTGTAGATTTCTTCAAATCTTGGTATAATATTGTCAAAGAGGATATTATAAGGGTAGTGGAAGACTCCAGGCTGAACAAAACCATTTTGAAAGCTCTCAATACCTCCTTTATCTCCCTAATTCCAAAGCAGGATAATTCCCAAACTCCAGAAAGGTATAGACCCATCGCTTTATGCAATGTAGTTTATAAGATAATTTCCAAGGTTGTGGCCAAAAGAATCAAACCTTTACTACCTTCCCTGGTTTCAGGGGAATAATCAGGTTATGTGGAAGGTAGACAAATTCTAGATAACATCATTCAAGCTCACGAGGTGGTCCACTCGTTAACCAATGAAAGGAAATCAGGTATGATAATGCAATTGGACATAGCCAAAGCATACAATAAAGTGAATTGGACATATATCAAGAAAGTGCTTGTAGTGTTTGCTTTTGATCATAATTGGATCAGATGGGTCATGGCCTTGGTGACTTCCTCCAGATTTTCAATTCTAATTAATGGCTCACCCTTTGATATTTTTCTTCCTTTTAGACGACTCGGATAGGGAGATCCTCTCTCTCCTTTTCTGTTCATCCTCATGATGGAAGGGCTGGGGTGGTCCATTAAACATGCTAGAGCAACTGGAAAAATTCAAGGACTCCAACTTTCAGAGGATGGCCAAGTTCTGACTCATCAACAGTTTGTAGATGACACCATGCTACAAGGAATTCCTATGGTCAAGGAAGTGCTAGCATACAAACAGATATTGAAAGACTTTTCTTTGGCATCAGGTATGGAAGTGAATCTTTCCAAGTCAAAAATATTTTTCTTTAATACACATATAGCCATCCAGAGAAATGTCTCCAGGATCCTAAGATTTCATAGAGACTCTCTCCCCTCTAAGTATTTGGGAGTTCCTCTAACGGCTAAACCTATGCACAAAAGCATATGGGAAGCGTTAATTATTAAGATGCAAGATAAGGTCAGGAAATGGGCAAACATTTCTCTAAATCTGGCAGGTAAACTAGTTCTCACAAAGGTAGTGCTCCAAGCTATTCTTGTCTTCATGTTATCTACTCTCCCAGCTCCAAAAGGAGTTTAATAGAAATTTAGAAACATCCAAAGAGATTTTCTCTGGGGCAAAGAGGAAACAAGGAAAAAATGGGCTTTAGTAGCATTGGATAAGATTTGTAAACCCAAGAACCAAGGAGGCCTAGGACTAGATGATATTGAGATTCTAAGTAAGGTTCTAGGGGCCAAACTTTGGTGGAGGTGGGTTAAGGATCCTAAGGCTCAATGGGAAGCATCTGGAAGGAAAAATATGCCAGTGCCTAGCTTTATCATGATCTCATAAGAATGTCTGGAAACATAAAGGGCTCTCCCTTATTGAACAAGGCTTGGGAGAACAAAGAGGTTGTCCAAAAAAATAGTTGATGGGAAATCATAGATGGAGATCTGGCACTTTTCTGGGAGGACAAATGGCAACAAGAATCAACTCTTTTGAGAGAGGAATTTTTGGGCCTCAAACAACAGACAAAAAACCAAGGACTAGTGAAAGTAAAGGACTTTTCGGAGCATTCTCTCAATACAGAAAAATGGAGAACATGGAGGAAAATAGAGGGCAGAGAGAATAGGACCCTGAACAGTAGAGCAGAGACCCTTAAGAGGTTGTTGGATCAGAGGATGATTTTGGTTACAGAAGGGTAGGATCAACTAAGATGGGGCATCAACAAAGAGGGCAACTTCAACATTAAGGAAGCAAAAGGTATTCTCCTTAGGCTACGGACAGAACTTGGCAGAGGCTATGGAGGCACAAGGGATGGATGAAGATCAAAATCTTTATCTGGCTGGTTCACCATAGGAAAATCTTAACCTGGGATAATATCAGGAAGAGAGGTATGCTGGGACCCTCCAGATGTCAGCTCTGTGAAGTCCAAGAGGAAACCATTGAACATCTTTTCAACAACTGCATTTTCACCTCCAGGTTATGGGATTTTTTTGCCACCATCTTCAAACAGTCTGATAGAGATAAAGGAAACATCACTAAAACCCTGAACAATTGGAGGAATAAATTTTTGGATAATGAAGTTCTTAACTCTGCTTGGGCTCTGTTGCCTAGTTTCATCATATGGAATGTGTGGAAAGAAAGAAACAAAAGAATCTTCAAAGAAGAGAAGAGTTCCTCTCTTCGCTTGTTGGAGCTAATCTCAAAACAACTCAAGGAGACAGTCAACACTACAGTTAGGGATCTACCCAAGAATCCTTCCTCAAAAGCAGAGTTATCAATTCTCAGGCAGTTAGACATGCAGAGGGTTAGTCATCAAGGTATAGATAGGAAGATAAACATGAGGGAACCGGTTAAGGATTTCTGGAATCCTTCCCCGTAATGATTTTTAAAGTATAACATCGATGGGGCTTCAAAGGGCAACCCGGGCATGGTAAGCTTTGGAGGGGTTCTTAGGGATGAAAACAGAAGCCTCATCTCCCTCTTCTATGGTCATCTAGGAAAAGCCACCAACAACATGGCTGAATCCAACAACATGGCAGAATTAATGGCATTGGAACAAGGATTAGAATTTCTAAAACAGAACAATTGCCAAAATGTAATAATAGAAGCTGATTCAAAGCTAGTCATCAACGTGGCCAGGGGAATCAGTCATGGAACAGGGCCGGAGAAAGTTACAAAACATTGGAGGCTAGTACGGGTTCTCCATAAAATTTAGGGACATATTCAGGGACTGCATACTCTTAGATTCATCCATGTGCAATGAAAGGCCAACAAGTTGGCTGATATTGTTTCCAACAAAGGTGTCAGCTGTAAGGATAACAGAATTTCGATGGATTGGCTCGCAATGTCACTGAGCAACCTAAAAGAAATTTGCCATAACCAGGAGGAAGAGGACAAAGAAGTGTATAGGAACAAAACTTAGGCAGCTAATTCACAATGATCGGATTTTGGCAAGATTCACTTTCCTGGTCTTTACAAGCCCAAGGTGGAAGACTGGTCAGGGCTGGCTTCAACAACTATGGGAACTCTTCCCTTCATTGCCCCGGTGTCATGTGTAAGGTTATCTCGATCAGTAGGGAGGTGGAAAGTAACAAATGATGGCGGGAAACTTTTCACAAGTTTCATTGGCGGGACACAAAACCGCTTCCAAAGTGGTCCATATGCGATCCCACCGCTTATATAGGAAGGCGGTTCAGAATTTTGGGCAGTGATTCCATTCAAATCTTGACACATGGATGAGGGTTGGGCCAGAAAACCACCCTCATCGCACACTAAAGCGCGATCACTTCGATTGAGTGATGTGCGGCTCCGCCGTCCGATGGGATTAAGTCGATCAACGATCGAGTTTGATTGAGTGGTTTGGTGGGGTCTGGAGGTTATCCATCAAGTTTCTTCTTGGTGCGATATGGATCTCGGAATCCAGAAGAAGTTTGGATGGTAGAGATTTAGAGGTAGGATTAGGTTTTTGCTGGTGAGGCTTTTGAGGGGGGAGTTCTTGGAACTTGTGTCCCCCACCATTTATTTTGTCTATTCTCAAATAGTTTGGAAGTGTTTTTCTTTGGGGGGTTCGAGGGCTTAGTTTCTGCTGAGCTTGCTCCTTGCAAGCCTAAGACCACACAGTTTGGAGGTTTGGTGTAAATTTTGTAAATTATGCTTGTTTTAACGAAATTGAAGGCACGACTCTTGCTTAAGCAAAAAATAAAAAATAAAAGTAAAATAGTTGTTATTTGTTTATATATATCAAAATAGAGTCAATAAAATCATAAAGGGGTCTACTCTATCCCATGCTCCTGTGGGATTCCCTACATTGGGGAGATTGACCACTCTATTAACTAGAGGATTCAAGAGCTTGCAACAGACATAATGCACAACCGAAATTGCTCATCAACTATTGTTGAGCATGCTGTAAAATTTAAACAACATGCATGGTGTAAAATTTAAACACCATGTTTTCATTGAGGATGCGAAGGTCATTGCCAGGGTTGACCACTTCCACCATAGGAAGCTAAAAGAGGCTATTGAGATTGAAAAACATGCAATCAATCTCAATAGGGATGATGGGTGGAAATTAAGTAAGAGCGTAAGAATTAGATTCTGGTTCTTTCTTCTTGATTTCCCCTATTGCTCCCTTCCCTCGTATTTTTTTAATTCTCTTTTTAAATGAAACTCTTCTTTTTAATCTTAATTCATTTGATTTTTCTTCTCTTTTTAAGATAAACTCTTATTATTAGCCTTCATTCATTTAATTTTCCCTTCTCTTTTTAAAATAAACTCTTATTATTAGTTTTAATTCATTTGATTTATCTTCGTTTTTAAAAATAATCTCTTCTTGATTTCCCCGTTACTCCATTCCTTTTTTTAATCTCAATTCATTTGATTTTTTACTTTTAAAAATAAAATAGTTAATTAATTAATTATTAGATAGAATATGTTGCACCTTATGATTTTATTAATTCTATTAAATCACTTCAATTCTATTTACATATTGATATAAACAAGTATCATTTGAATTTCTTAATTAATTAAGGAATTTGTTTTGATATTTTATGATTTATTGACTCTATTTTATAACAACTAGTCTATAATAAAATATTATTAAATATTAATTTAATTAAATTAATAACTAATTCTTAATGGCTAACTCTGGATCTGATGCACCCTTGCTATTTATTCTTTAGGATCTATGGATTTTTTCACATTTGTCTGAGGATGAACCACATTACTTGGTTCCGAAACGTAGACTAAATCCTAATAATGTGATTAATCCAAAAAACACTCTCATTCACAATATGGATCACAAAAGCTTAAAATCTAACAAAATGTCAATGATTTGAAGTAAAAATCAAAGAAATTCTAAGACCTATATCATAAACCTCTTAATTTCTAAGTGAAAGAGAAATAAATTATTACACTGAAAGACACATTCTACAACCAATATGATGTGTAAAGATGTCTGTTATCCAAAATAAAATTTTTAAAAAATCTAAAAATAAAAAAATTAAATAACTATTCAAAACATTTAAATAATATTGATTCATAAAAAAATATATATTTTTTTTCTACGTTAAGACTAACCTAAGTACCCACAGGGGATTTGAACCGGTGACCTATCGCAAGGAGTGCCTTAACAGCGCACCCATTCACCGTCAATCCAAAGCCCCGTGGGCGATTCATAAAAAAATAATTAAACAAGGTCTAAATAAACAATTAAAATCCATTAACACAATATCCTTAGTGCTGGCTGAATTTGTGTTGGATATTAATAACTGGATTTGTGAGGGTGATAAAATAGACTTTATAATTTTCTCTTTGTGATTTTCTCATCACACTGTGTGATAGATAAGACTCTTTATCTATAAATGATATTTATGGGTAATTAAAGTTAGAAAAATTGTCCGATGAGTAATTTTGAGTGGTATTTTTTCCTCGCACATCCCATTAATCGATTCTAGGATATGAGACCTCTTATTCAACCCTATGTACATGATCCAACACAAATTTTGATGGGAAACCTTAGTGAAATCAATCACAATATACTCACAAATCAGAGCTCGGATTAAAACCACGCTCACACGAAAATGTGATAAATTCTAGTTCTGAAACTCTTCGTTCTCAGATCTTGCAATCGAAGATAACATATTGAGTTTTCTTTTTGTGTGGGAAATAATGAAGTATGTTTAAGTTTTATAAGTTTTTTTTAAGGGTTAATTTAGATAATATATTAAATTGTTTTAAAAAAGTTGGAAAAAATTAGAATTCAGGTGCCTCTCACAGAGTTGGTCAAAACACCAGTTTAAAAGAGAGATTGTTGAGTTTATCAACTTGTCCCAAAATGTGAATATAAATGACACTGTGAATCTATCAGAAGATAAACCAATAGTTGTTTTTGGCCCACAGGTGGAGGAGGTAGATTCTTCAACACCTCCTTTCTACATTTCTTTATTGATTCATGACTTCCTCTTGCATAATTGTATGTTTAATTTTGGAGCTTCACACAATCTTATGCCACTATTAGTAATGAACAGTTGAATTTTCCAATTATTAAGCCTTACAAAGACCTATATTATTTTGATTCAAATAAAGTCAAGTGTCTCAGTGTCATTAAGGATATGGTGGTGTCATTAGCCCAAATCCCAACTAGAAGCTTAGTAATGGATGTAGTAGTAGTAGATATCCCTGCTAGGTTTGGAATGTTGCTATCTAGGTCATGGGGGACTAAATTGGGGGCAGTCCTCAAGTTGGAATTTACTTATGTTATCGTACCAGTTTTTAGTGGAGAGGAGAGAGGGTTGTACAGAGAAACAAGGTTTGTTAAAACAATAACAAAGAACAGATAAAGTAATTCACCTGTGTACAACCAAGAAAAAGATGAATTTTCTTGTTTCATACTGCATGATAATGAAGAGTTGGCTAAAGATAATCAGAGGCAACTCACTTCAGCATCTGTAAATACAGAGCTACAAATAGAAGGGGTATGGAAGTGCTTCTTCGATGGAGCCTATTCTAAGGAAAGAACATGTGCTGGTTTTTATTAATTACACCTGGAGGTAACATGATCCTATTTTCTTTTAAGTTAGAGTTTGAAGCAACTAACAATGTGGCAGAATACGAATCCTTAATCATTGCTCTTCAAATAACAAAACAAATGGGAGTTCAATCTATTTCTATTTTTGGATATTCAGAATTGACTATAAAGAAAATTAAAAATCATTGTCAAACAAAACACCCTAGGCTTAGGGCATATATAAATGAAGTTTTGGATTTAGTTGAGAATTTCTTTGAGGCTTTCAACATACCGTTCATTCCAAGAGATGGGAACATGATAGTAGACTCCTTGGATGTGACAACCAATACCTTTAGGCCTCTTATAAATCCGAGACTGAGATATGAGCTCGAAATGAAACATAGGCCATTTGTTCCAGATAACATAAAACACTGGCAGGTTTTTGAGGATGATCAATTGATTAAAGACTTCTTGACAATGATTGAAGACTTTCAAGGCATCGAAATCGATCAAGATGGGCATGAAGTAAGAGAAGGTGTAGAAGTAAGTGATTTTAAAAAATCTATAGTTAATTAGAAAATTATTCAATCGAAAGATAATATTCTGCCAAGAGGACTTGTCCCTCTTGAAAGACTTTTTAATTCTAATGATGTAGCGATTAGTTTAGAGAAAGTTTCACAGGATGAACAGATCCAAGATTATAACATTGGAACCTAGAAGGAGCCCAAGTTAGTCAAATTGTTTAAGGGAGTTGCATTTAATTATAAAGAAAGATATATTGAGCTTTTCAAGAAGTACACTAAATTTTTTGCTTGGTCCTATGAGGATCTCAAGACATATGATGTGAACATCATTCAACACAAGATTCCCCTGAAAGAAGGGATTAAACCATTTAAGTAGAAACTCATGTAGATAAACCCTTTACTTTTGCCATGGATTGAGAAATAAGTTAAGAAGCTTCTTGATGCCAAGATAATAGTTCCACTCCGATACTCTGATTGGGTGGCCAATTTAGTAGCTGTAAGGAATAAAAATGAAGAAATAAGGTTATGTGTGGATTTTAGAAATTTGAACATAGCTTCCTTAAAAGATAACTATCCATCACCTAAAATGGATCATGTGCTACAGAAGGTAAGTGGATCATTCAGAATGTCAATGCTTGATGGGTTCTCCGGATATAATTAGGTGGATGTTGATAAAGAAGATCAAAAGAACACTGCATTCACAACTTCTTGGGGAACCTTCATGTATGCTCGAATGCCCTTTGGGTTAAAGAATGTAGGTGCAATATTCCAGAGGGCTATGGACATTGCATTTGTGGGTGATAAGTTTTTAGTGGTATACTTGGATGATATCACTATTTTCTCTAAGTCATATGAGGAGCATTTGGAACATCTTAAAAATACTTTCGAGAAGTGCAAAAAATATGGGCTTTCTTTGAATCCTAAGAAGTCTATTTTTTCTCTAGAAGAAGGAAAACCATTGGGACACATTGTGTCAAGAGATGGAGTAAAGATAGATCAAGCAACAGTAAAAAAATACCCCTGCCTAGAAGTAAGAAATACATTCAAAAATTTCTGGGAAAAATATTTTTTTTAAGAGATTTGTGTCCAATTATGTTGAAATTGTAAAGGAGATTACTAATATGTTGAAGAAGGAAAATGCAGTACATTGGACCAAGGAGGCTAGGGAGTCATTTTCCAGGATCAAAGAAGCATTACAAGCAGCTCCAGTTTTGATTATCCTTGATTATCAAAAGCCCTTTCAATATTTTCATTTGCATCACTCAATTCAATAGCTGTTGTTCTGTTACAAGAAAATGATGAAGGAAAAGAGCAGCCAGTTTCTTTCTTTAGTAAGGTTCTCAAAGATGATGAACTCAAATACAATATTCTTGAAAAATAGGTATATGACTTGGTAAAGGCCCTAAAAGCCTTAAGGACTTATGTGTTACAGTCACAGATCATTCCTTATGTGCCAAATGTTGTAGTGAAGGATGTCTTAGTCCAGAGTGATGTGGAAGGTAAAAGAGGAAAATGGATAGCTAAGATCCAAGAATATGACCTAGACATAAAGCCAACCAAACTGGTGAAAGGGTAGGGATTGGCAAAGATGTTGACAGAGTCAAATTTTCAAGCATTGGGAATCAACTTGTTAACACCTATAAATGAAGAAATAATTAAAGAGGGTGAAGAAAAATCAAATCCAAGTATGAAGAGTCGATATAAATTTTTATGCTCAGAATGGTATAAGCACATAGTTCATTATTTATGTTTTCTTTCTTGTCCCCAGTCATTAGATAGAACAAGATATAGAGCATTAAAAATCAAGGCACAACCATATGTGATTGTGGAGGGCAGATTGTATTGGAAATATCCTATGGGGATTTTATTGCTATGTTTGACATAAGATGAATCTATAGAGACAATTAAAGATTATCATGAAAGGTTATGTGGTGGGCATTACAGTTGGAAGGTTACTGCACACAAAATTCTCCAGGTAGGATTTTATTGGCCCACCTTATTTGGTGATATATATAAGTTTGTCAGAAGCTGTCAGAAGTGTCATATTTTTGCTAAGAAAAAGAGGATAGCTCCATTGCCATTGATCCCAGTCTTCATAGAAGAACCATTCAGACAATGGGGACTAGAATTCTTTGGAGAAATTAATCCACCTTCGAGTGGACAACACAAATGGGTTCTTACAACCACAGATTATTTCACCAAGTGGGTAGAAGCTATACCTTGTAAAAAGGAAAAAAACCAAGCGGTGATGAAGCTTTTAGAGGAAAACATTTTCAGCATATTTGGGTGCCCTGTCAAAATCATAACTGATAATTCTCAAGTGTTCAGTTCAATTAAGTTTGTTGCTTTTTGTCAGAAATATAATGTCATTTTATCTCATTCAATAGCTTATCATCCTCAGGGGAGTGGATTGGTTGAATCCACTAAGAAAACATTGATGAAAATGCTTAAAAAAACTATTGCAAAGAATTAGAAAGACTGGGATTCAAAATATAAGTTTTCTCTTTGGGCTGTCCGAGTGACTGCAAAAATGTCTACATGAAAATCACCTTTTGAATTAGTGTATGGAACTCAAGCTTTGTTTCCTAGTAAGATTGCGAAGTCTGTGATTGCAATGATTCAGGAGGAAAAAAGAAGAACCCAATACTCTAATAAGAAGGATTCATAAGGTAGTGGAGTTGAATGAAAGCAGAGATAAGTTAAGAGATAATTTGATTATGTATCAATAAAAAATGAAGGGTATTTTTGACAGAAAAACTAAAGAAATTGATTTTAAAGCTGGAGACCTGGTGTTAAGGTCAGATACTAGGAGAGAAGATAAGGGAAAACATGGGAAGTTTGATCCCCCCTGGTATGGACCATTCAGGATTATATAAGTAAGGAAAAATAATACATTCTTGCTAGAGAATCTTGATGGTGAAACTTTACAGCTACCTATCAATGGGAAGTACTTCAAACATTATTTCCAATTCTGAATCACAAATACCTTGTCATTGTAGATACCAGAGTGAATTCATTGTACAGTTTCCATAGAATTAAATTTGGCAAATCAATATATGACTCCATGCCCGAGGTGAAGGAACTAATATGCGGTTCTTGGTGCTTCTATGGTAAAAGCACTATCCCTAGGTGGAGCCAGATGTTGTAGCATCCATCGTCATTTGTATTTCATTTTTAATATTATCACAAAAAAAATAAAAAGAATCAAATATTATGTTTTAAAAAATCAAAAGAGAATTTGAAAGTATGGAGTAGTGATTTAATTTATACTATCAGTGACATTCAAAGCAATATAAGATGGGCTCGACCCATATGCTAAAAATCGAGTAGTTTTATGAAGTATGATCAAACGATGGCTTAAGAGGCAGGGAAAGTGCTTTGTGGGGGAACAATGAACACGAGTTATAACTCAGGCTCAACCTCCACACTTGACCATGACGTCGATATGGTTGACTAAGATCTACGACCTGTGATCACTGCGAGGGTTCAAGGCTGATGAACCTCTCGTACATTATGTACCCCCACAGGGGGTTACCCACACCATTTCACTCCACCTCATCTCCTCCATGTCATCCATCACTCTCATTCAATACCATCCACATCACCCACTGTACCCCATCACCTCATCTGCCACTCCATTAATTTATTACATTAATTAGAGGTTTCCCTTCGTTTTGCTTACTATATATATATATATAAGAAAAGTAAAAACCTCGTTGCATTAGTCATTTTCTTTCAGTACTGAGTAGCCTCACCTCTAGTTCAACATTCCGAGTCAGTAACTGTCACCAACAACTGTCATCAGCAACTGTCATCTATAGACACCATGGCCAAACAAGTAAGTTCTTCCTTAGTCATCCATACCCCATTAATGGACACTGAACGTGGTATTTATGATACCCTCTGCACAATTAAGCACCTTTCACTATATCAAGAAGTCACTCTGAATGATAAAAAGTCCCCTATATTCATGGCAATGGTTAGGTCAGGTGTTTTAGCAGCTTTTGTCCCAAGGACTCATTTGTTACCTGAATTCATTCAATGGTTAGCTTCAACAATCTACCCCAATAAGTGTTTTGTAATGAATCAGTCTGGGGAGAGTGTTTTCTAAGTAACCTCTCAATTAATTCACCAAGCTTTGAATTACCCTGTATCTGGAACTTACACCACATTTACTGAAGAGTCTTTGGTCTCATATTATGATAACCTGTCACCCCAGGTGTTTTCTCATGTTACCTCATTCCTAGCTCTTAAATATGGACAATTCTCTCTAGATAGAAATCTATTCTCTTTAGAAATTTTTGTAGTTGATATAAGACATGTCTTGCAAGAAATTTATAAGATTCTAGGAAAGGAAGACTCCAAGCAAGTTGATAAAGCAGTGCTGGGATTTTTCTCTTTAATGATGAAACCATAAGTAGTACTAGATATTCCAACATTCTGGGTAGACACTATCAATACCAAATTCATGACTTTGCCTCTTACTGGGTCCTTTAAGTTCCCTTCAGTCATTACTTATTTATTTCTATACCAGAAAGTTGAACATTTTACAGGTTTGGGACTAAAGATTGTTGCAATAATAAAAAGAAGCAGCCAGTGGTATTCTGGATAGACCTGATAAGGGGTGATCCAGGAGATGGTGGTTTATTTGAATTCACTTCTTTATTCCTTCGAGCAGCCTACAAGATCTTGAATGGAACCTTGCCCCCAACATTTCTTCCTAAAGCTCAAGAATTCCTTCAATTGAGTAAAGATGTGAGGTGTGGGGACTGCCTCATATTTGAAGAACACACAAAGATCAGGCTTTATGGAGCCGTTGTCAAACCATACTGGTTACCAAAATTTCTGCCAATGAGGCTTTTTGCCCTTGAATTTATCAAACAGAGCTTGAATATAGATAAGGTTCATTTTGTTTGTATGAAGAAAGACTATTTCTTCAAATTTCCCAAAGAAGTAGGACCCTTCATTGTGAACAGCAAATAGGCTGCCCAAGAGGTCGAGAAATTGTTGAATGACATGTGTCTTTTACAAGTGGTTGAGAGGGCTTATGAACCTCATCAAATTATTTCAAAGAGGAGGTTAGAGAATGGATATTCAGTCTTTGTGCATGAGAGTAGACCAGAAATAGAGAAATTGGAAAATGGAGGTTTGCAGAACACCTAGGGGACAGAGATTGAAATGCCTAGCATTACAGAAAAAGGTGTCAAGAGGGCTAGAGAATATGTTATTGATTTGGATGAAGAAGAATCTGAAGCAGCAAAAAGGACTAAACTTTTAAATGCAATGTCTTTAGTACAACCTGGTTTAGTAATTCATTTGGGAGAAACAAAGTGTGCACTAGCTTCCCCATCTTCCAGAGAACCTTTTCATGATCAAGCTCCTTTAATTCAAAGTATGTTTTCTCAAATAGTTGAGAGAAACTAGAAAGTGAAGTAAAATATGGAGGCTCAAGCCGAGTCTCAGGTTGTTCCCAAACAAAACAGATTGTTATCTACCATGGATTTGAAGAAGAGTCAACTTAAAATTGCTTTCTCTCATCCTACTAAAATTTCAGTTGGGTCCACCAGTAATTTCAAAACTATTAATTTGACTGTTGATACTCACAAGCTTCCAATGCTTGACGAAATCAATTTTCACTTTCAAACTGCGAAATTGATTGTAAATGATTTACATAAAACAAATGCAGCTGCTATTAAGGCAGAGAAAATGTTAAATAAAGTAATCCAACAATTAAAGTTGGAGAAAACCAACTCCAGGGCTCTGAATGCCCAGGTAGATGAACTAAAGAAGATTATTATAAAAATAGGTATCAACCCTGATGATCAACTTGCAATTCATAAATTGTTGCAATCTGCTAAGTTAGATATTGGGGTTTTAAAGAAGAAACTGAATCTGCCTACAGGTGAGCATCCCAATGTTGCAGGGATAGCAGAAGTGGAAAATGAAAATGAAAAACTCCTACAGGATGTATTGCAAAAAACTAAAGAAGTTTCTTTACTTAAAGAATCTTTGGATAAGCTAGAACAACAGATAGATACTCATGTTTGTACAATAGTAATGCCAGCCAATACAGAGGATCCAACAACACAGGTATTACAGTTGGGAATAGAGCTAAAAATGGCTGAGCATGATGTAAAGAAAACACAAAGGGAATTGGAAACAACCTATAATTTATTGAATTTGAGAGAAGAAGAAGCAAGAATGGAGAAGGAAAATTCAAAATAGTAGAGGGAAGATATTCTAAGGGTTGGAGATGAAATTAAAAGGCTAAAGGAGAAAATGAAGGGAAATATGTCTTTAATTCAAGCTAGGGAGATTCTATGGGATAAAATCATTGAAATTATCAGGGGCATCTGGGAGTTCCTTGTTATTATCTATGAGGAGAAAACAATTTTCCGGGACATGGCAGGTGTGGTCTTGTAGAATAAGCAAAAATATTTAGATAGATCAAAGTTCGTAAAGAGAATGACATATTTTATTAATTCTAAATATACTTCAGAACTAAAGGAGCATGACATGCCAGATAGAACGTTATGTGCAATAGGTTTTAACAAGATGATTGTCAGAAATATTTACAGAAATACTGCTGAGAAGAAGATAAATGAGATGAAGGAAGCAATTTCCAAGTTTAACATCCTGTTTGATGAAAGGTTTAGAGTTGGACTTCCCTCTTGCTGGGATCTACAAGGAAACTTGTTGCCATGGAAGAAATATGAGACTTTGCTAGTTGAGGCAAAAAGAAAAGTTGACAACACTCATGAAAATACAACAGTATTGAAGGGAGCCTCTATTGCGAATTACCTTAATAGAGATTTTAAGCTTCTATGGATGGTGAAGACTCTGTTTACAGATAAGCCTACTTATAGTAGGATTAGAGCATGCAAAATAACACTTGACAAATTGGAAGAAGCATCAAAGTCAAATGTACCATTGTGGAGAAAATGCAAGGAATGGATGATAGAGTAGACTAAAGACACATCAATAGGACCACCTACTCAAGCCACAGATTCAAACAATGATCAACAATGACCAATCATACTTTAATTTCTTTTACTTTATGTTATCTTATTTCCTGAGAAAAATGAGGTGCCTTTTACCCTATAATGCAATGTTCTGTAATGACTTTTACTTTATACAATTAGAAAGTAGTTAAGGAGTTTGACAGTTTTGGTAGTTACCAACTATCTTGTGATGTATAAAAAGAGGGAAAATTATAGAAGAAAGGACCGAATTTTGAAGAAATTGAAGACTATGCTATTTTGTACTTGATAGGTTGATGATTAATGACAGAATCAGGAGTTTTCCATATAGTGTTGGGTATGATTTTGTAATTTCTATGTTATGTGTCATTATGTCTCTTCATCTATTTATATATGGTAATGAGGCTGCAGGTCTTTTTTTGCTTATGTGAATAAAGTTAAAATTCCTTAAAAAGCAATCCCATATTTAAAACTCCTTTCTCTATATTTCTTTAAGTTACAAATGATATTTTTTGTCAGACACAGCATATTGTCTTTAATTTATCAAAATATTCCTCACACAACGTTTATATTCAACATCACATGGCATCTTGAGATTTTCGTATTAGCTAAATATTAAAGTTTTAAGGTCAGGTCTTTCATATCCTTCAAAATAAGATACATTATACAAATAAGTGACATGCATAATAAAATTTAATGTCTTAAGCACAATTTCTCCACAGCCTAGAAATTAGTTTCTTAAGGGACAACAAAGTCCTTGACCCTTCTCACAAGGATATAAAGATGTTCCCTTATGGGATTTGGAACCAGGTGGAGGGGATAACATCACATGGTGCCAACCACTCTATAGTCCCACAAGGATACATGATAATAATCATCATCATCTAATTTGAAGGTCACTTTTCAAAACCCCATGTTTGTGGGATAAGAAACCCACCTTCGCACAACTATTTGAATTCTAAACTTATTAACACTATAATTTATTAATATAGTGACAATAATAATCTAGTTTTAATATATAATAATAATATATTTCTATAAAGTTTAAAAATATATACATATTCTATATAACCATTATGGATTTGAACATGTAATTTGTAATACCCCTCAGTGAATGTGGTAATCATAAATTACTTTGTTTTACTGTTGATTAGGATTTTAAAAGTTTTAAACTTTATGGATTATGAATGGGAATGTGAACGTGAATATTTGAATTTAATTATAAAAGGTTTTTATTTTTTATTTTTTTATTTTTTTTAAATAATACATAAAAGGGTCTGCTAAAAAGTTATGGGGAAATTAATATATAACTGAATTTCATATTCAGAGATAGTTGAAGATAGTTATGGGCTGAGGTAGTTTCATAACCAACCTCTCCTTAGAGACAAAACTATGTAGAAGGGAAAAAGGAATCCAATGGGTTATGAGGGACCTGAGGTAACCTAAGAGGAAATCGACTACTATAGTATTGAACCTTTGACAAGACACTATAGAAGAAGGTGGGGCACTGCCAAGATAACAAGTTCCTGGGCTATTTGGCTAGTGGAATTTTTTCCAAGCACCCTTGACTGAAGTTGGTTGGGACCACGCGGTCTTGGGGAAAAACCTATTAAGGTTTTTAAATTTGAGACTGTGTTGAATATGAAATTGGCTCCGGGGGGGAGGGGGGGTGTGGGTATGAGTGGTGCTATTGGTTCTCATAGGTTGGGAGGAATACTGATTTCCTAAGAATTATGTGGCTAATTGAAAATAAAATAGATAAGTATTAAGAAGAACATGTACGATGTATCAACTCTTGAAAAGTTTCAAAAAGAAAATATCATGATTATTATAGAAAATTATAGACTGCAAGATGTGATTGAGACTGTTAATTAATGTATTAAGAAAGACTGTAAATTACAGAGAGGTAGATATTTCCTAGTTTCTTCGTATAACTCCAAAATGAGTAAATTTTATGGGATATGTAAAAAATTTAGGAATGGTCTTATTAGGAATAATAATCCTCACCATAAAAGAAAATATTAATATAATGTAGGAGACTCGGGTTAGTCCCCGGGCCAAGCCAGATTACTGGCAACCTAGGAAAAGTCTCGTAGACTTCCTTAGAATGCAAAAAATTATTAATTGAGGCAAGAACAATGAACTATACAATATTATAGGCAACTACATATACCATTTAAAAATACAGAGGAACAAATCGGACAGTTATGTAACCCATAACCTAAAATCTCAATATTCCATGTAATTAAGAGTTACCATTCACTAATCTGAAAAAGAGGGGAACCAAATGAAAATTATACACTTTAATCCTTCCATTTAGACAAGCAATGATGTGAAACATAAATGTTGAGGTAGGGATAAACCGCTCTAAATATATAATTGTGTACAAATGGAGAAAAAACCCAGTCACACATGAAGAGTTCAAAATCTATGTTGAACATGCAGATTGACCATAATATAAAATCAATAATATTTCATAGTCTAGAAAAACTAAAAATGGTTGAAAACCAATACAGGAAAATAAATAAGCAAATTCATAGTTAACAAGGGCTTTTCTTTATTCAACAAAGGATTAAACCCTAATGTTCTTTTGCAACCACAAATAAAAACTTGAGAAATTTTATTAGAAAATAAGAGTGGACTGAATCCTTGAAAGTTACAATTCTTGCAATATCATGGCCCTAAACCTCATTATATTAAAGAGTACATAACATAAAATTTTTAAGATTATTTTTCCAATAAGAATCTCGTAAGAACTATTATTTAATTAGCTACCAAAAACTCCAATTGACAAGTGTTACCACACTTGGACAAAGATAAATATCAAGTTGTTACTGACTAGTGTAGAGCCTCTAACCTACACCTCATCATCCACTATTACCTACTGTTTTTCATCACTTATCTCTCTCTTTCACCTCATTTTCCATGTAAAACCACCCAGATCATTACATTAGATGTCATTAAGCATGATCAAGTGAGCTTTGCTAATGTGTGATTGTTTTGTTTAGATTTTGACATATTTACAGGCATTCCGCAGCTCTCTGCCGATTCCGCAGCTATCTGATGATTCTGCAGCCATCTGGAGATTCCGCAGCCTTTTTGTTGTTCTCAAGGTTCCACGTGCCATTTTTCCAAATGAGCCACATGGGCACTTAGGTATCAAGGTGCTCGAGGTTCCTGCCATTTGTTCAATCATCCACGTCATCCATACCTCCGGTCAAACAAGGGCAAGATCCGGTCAACGAAGGCAGTTAACGGTGATGCGTGAGCTGTTTGGTCACGTCAGCTCAAACGGTGACTTTCCCGTGTTACGCAGGAGTGGGGGACATAATCCAACTCTAGATTCAATGCCCATGACGACCAGGACCTCCAGCTCACCCACGCAGGCTCATGACGTGTTATTGCAGTTTTAATTATGCATGACAGTTTGTTTATTTTCAGTTTTAGTAGCACGCATAGGCTATCCTTTAGATGCCTATAAATACTTGCGTCTGCGTACGCTTATGTTAACTTTTACTTGCTGTATTTTTACGAACTTGTTGTAATTTTCGTGCATTCCCAAGACTCTGTTTTAATAGTGCTGTTCTAGCACTCTTGATTGTGAATTTCTGCACATGGAGTAATAGAAGCAGTGCTGTTTTGAAGCTTTCAACACTTTGAGTCTTCTTTGGGTTATGTGAATGGAGGGCCCCTGTTCATATTAACCTTGTATAGTATTTTTATGTTCAACATTTCCTTTTCTTAACGTATGTACAGCATAATTCACTTCATTTTAATTCATTTTGAATCCTTTCTTTAAGCTGATCAACATTGCTCTTTTGCGGGTTTTGACCCGAGATTACTTGTGTGTTTATGTGTTTGCTTTATATCTAGTGGTAGTTTCAGTTGACAGATTCAAAGTTGCTGCCTTTACTTTATTTCCATAGCTAATTTTTAGTCTTATTTCTCAAATCTATCTGCTAACATATGAATGGTCTCTTTATTATAAATTGTTTATCTTTTTGAGATCAGAATACTAATAACTTGCATCTGACTTTGGGTACTTTTTAGACTACTCTTTAACTACTTTCTAATCGTGCTTTACACAGTACTATGTGATAGAGGCAGAGAGTTAGAAAGAGCAAAATATTATCACTAGTCTTTAAAGTAGATTTTTCTCATTTTTCTCATTTCTTAGACTTACCTTTAGCTACTTCTTAATCGTGTCTTACACAGTACTATGTGTTAGAGGCAGAGAGTTAGGAAGAGATAAAAATTATCATTGGTCTTTTAAGTGATTTTCTTACTTTTTATTTGCAGCAGCATGAATGGTGTCTAATACCATTAGAAAGTGGTTCTTTGCTTTCAGTTCATTTTAATTCATTTATTTCCTTCAAGTATTTTCCTTTTCAGCAAGTAGTTAGAAACCACTAATCACACACCCTCACTCATCTAGAATTCACTCCACACACACCATCACTCATTTGTTTATAAATACATCACTCCATCTTAGGAAGATAAATTAATCACAAACAACACCCCCCAAACGACAAAAAGCTCTAAGAGGTTGCTTAGGTACATATAGTACACCTTCACTTCATCAGCTTACGAGCCCCGGGTTGACAATTAATGATATCAATTTAGGAATACTAAATTGACCAAACATTTTGGCGCTGTTGCCGGGGAAGTGAAATTATGTAGCCATATTCTTAAAAAAAAAAAAATAATAACAACAACATAAGATTTCAAGGAAAGGAGTTGATAACCTATCAAAGTATGCTCTCCTCTTGCACTGCAAAGTGATCTGGAGGATCAGAAAAGAGAAAGTTATTGATTTAGTAGTTTCTTGAGTATGCTCTCTTCTTGCACCTAGAGTGAACTGGAAGATCAGAAAAAGAACTATTAACTTGACTTGAAGAAAATAAAAAAATGACATGCATAGAGCTAGAGATTCTAGAGGAAGGTTTTTAGCTAGAGCTCGAGGTTCAATTTTTACAAGTCCATCTGCTCCAAGGGATAGACAAGAGACACCTCCCTTATCTCCAACTGACACTCCTAGTCCTAGAATTCCTGGAATTCAAGAGCCAAGAGTTGACTCTCCTACACTGTTTGAACTAGGAGGAGATTCTTCCCTTTCTCCTACAGAAAGACCAATTGTAATTGAGGAAGTAGAATCATCTGAGGAAGAAGGAGAAACCTCTTCTCGTTCACCTTTTGTAGAAGAACCAGAAGATTTTGAAATCTCTAGGAGAACCATCATGGCAGAGGAAGAAGTAGGTGGTAGAGGTAGAGGTAGAGGAGGAAGAGGAGGAAACAATGGAGGTGGTAGAGGTCCCATTGGAGGAGGAAATAGAGATGGCGATAACTCATTTGGGTTCCTTATCGTTGATGAGGATTCCAGAGCCACCATGAAAAACATATCACCATCTGTCCTCCCTAACTTCCATGGGTTAAGATCTGAAGACCCTGAAATATTTTTATTTGAGTTTGAAGTGGTGTGTCGAACTTATGACTATCTGGATGACTCCCAGAAACTCAAATTGTTCCCTTCAACACTAAAGGATCAAGCTTTGGAATGGTTCATGGGGTTAGGTACTCAATCCATTAGGACCTGGGATGAATGAAACAAACCTTTTTGGATAGGTATTTGGATTATTGTATGCCTACTAATCACAAGGACGAGGTTTTTAAGATGATACAAAAAGAAGATGAGAGCTTAGAAGATTTACTTGAAAGATTCCAATATAATTTGAAAAGAGCAAAAATGAGTACCTTGGATGATGAGACCTTAAAAGCCCTCTTATTAAAGCCATTAGGGATGAATGGATAGATATCTTAAATATGATGGGGAAAGAGATATTTCTCAACTTCCACTCAGTGATATAGCAGAACTTTGTATCCATCTCTCAAGAGGCAAATCAAAAACTCAAAAAGGGTTTAGAGATCCTTCTCTCCTTAGGGCAAATAAATCCGCAACGGGATCAGTAAGTAGGGCTGAAATCAGCAGTATGCTTGATGAATTTAAGACTGACATCTTAGGGAATCTTAGTGAACAACTAGATACCTTAAGATCCATAATAAACAGAAAGCAGAAACTGAGGCCTTAGCCATCTTTTGTTCAAAATGTAGAAAAAAACATGCTCTAAGGGAATGTCCCTTGGAAGCACAAGTTGTGGAAACATGTGTAATTTGCTCAGAAACTCATGAGACCAAGGATTGTCCTTCAATTCCTGGCCTCAAAGTAGTCTTTCAAGAGGATCCAAGTACGCTTGAATCTCTCTATTTTTTGCAAGGAGACCTTGGCAAGGACAACAGAATCAAGGGTTCAGTAACTCTATGAATTCTCAATCCCAACCAAGTTGGAATCCTTGGCAACAACCTTGGCCTCAAAATCAAAATGCTTTTCAAACATGGTTGCAAAGCATGCAAAATCCTTATGGGAGATTTGCCCAATTCTATCAATATCCTCCATCCTTTCAGAATCAACAAGCTCC